>CAUYQG010025798.1:0-58142 GCA_963574415.1 Tarsius wallacei
CGCAGGCCTATAGTTCCAACTACTTGGAAGGCTGAGGCGGAAGGATCGCCGGAGCCCAGCAGGTCGAGGCTGTGGTGGCTGGGAGCGGCCACTGCACTCCAGTCTGGGCAACGGAGTGAGACTCCAACTCAAAAAAAAAAACAAATAATAATGATTAAGGTAGGATGAATCAATTTAAATAAAAGAAATCATCTTGAATAATAATAGCTATATAAACCAGGCATTTTATGTATATTATTTATTTTTTTTCCTTTAAACTTTGGCTGACTTTTGAATAAATAAAAGCATCAAAAACTCAGAGTAATTTCTTATAAATCAATCAAGAGAACAATAAAATCTGATTTTTTTACAATATTCTATTTATAAATTTATTCTTACAAATCAGTTTCTTAGTCATATTCTAGACCGCTAACATAAACATATAATACATTCTAAGAGTAGAGTGTAACAATAATTTTTCTCTATATTAATTTTTCTATCCTAGTTAATGTTTATTTGAAAATCAAATGGAATAATTACATAATAAATTAGTATTAAAATATATAAGTACATGGGTTTTACTTTTAATGCCTTGTTTATATAATCTTAAATTTATCAACAATTACATGAGTGACATTGTTATATTATTTATTTATTTAGCTCCCATGAGGTGCTTACTGTGCATTCATACAACCAATATGTAATTGGAGGCAATTTTCTCAAAAAGGTAATATGCTAAGATCCTATATAAAAATTAGAATAGCATATTTCCTTCTTTAAAAGTGTTATTAGTAAACTGAAGGGAAAATATATATATATATGAAAGATTATATACACATATATATACAAATATCAAATAATTTGCATACAAATACATATACACACACTCATACAAGTACTAAATAGTTTTCTGACTAACATTCTATCTTCTCAAAGATGAACTATGTTTATTTATTGCTCAGATTATGAGAACAAAATAAATAACAATTTAGATAAAAATACAAACTACACAGAATTTAAACAAATATTGTGCCAAACTCAATTGTCCTAAACTCAATTGTCATTACAGACCCAATGATAAGTCAGCATGAATCAAATGTGTAGCACAGTTAACAAAAGATATTATCTCCAACTTCTTTAATACTAAAGTTCCATCTTAATACATAAATTGAAAAACAAATAATTTGCTAAACAAGTACTAATTGTCTACTCTATATCAAATACTGGTCTAAAATGCTGTTATTTATTAGTTACTATAATTTCCACCTACTTTGGAAATTTGATGAACTCTGTGTTTAGTTCACTCCAGTGAGATCTCTGAGTCCAAGTAATATTTGTCTGAATCCTAAATTCCTCCTGTGTTATTTCAACCTCTGCTATAAAGATATCAGTAATATCAGTGAGGTCTAATATAGACTGAATTCTCAAAAAAAATAGTGAATTAAATAAAGAGGAAAGCCTCAGGAAAGATAAATTACTAGCTACCATCTAAATAACTGCTTTTGTGTGCTAGACATTGCTCTAATTGTTTCATGTATTAGTCATTTAATAAGCACAACTAGCCCTGTGTTGTGGGTCAGGATTACCCCTCCCATTTACAAGGAGATGTTTCGCAACTTTTCCAAAGCCACATGGCAAATGACTGATGGAGCTTGGAGTCCTTGCACTGCCCAGCCTGTGACCTATGACATAGATATTTCTATGATTCTGGAGTGGCTTCATTGCTTGCAGTTTTGGAAGCCAAGCTGGTCCTTTCATGACTCAACTTCCCATTTGTATTTGGTAGTAAAACAAGGGGAGCAGAGTTTCTTACATTTTACCAAATGCAGCATAAATTCTGTATAATTCCTGAATGAGGATAAACACATTTTAGACTATGTACTTATGGCAGGTTATATGAAAAGCATGAAGATTTTGTTGACTATTCCAGAGCAGAAACAAGTGGATTTTTAGATTTTCTTTACTATAATTTGGTTACTTATAATTAAAAAATAACCCTTTCTCACTGTTTTCACTTTAATGGTAGTCTAAAACACCATTTTTTTTTTTTTTTTGCTATATTACTATTGCATTAGCCTCTTCCTTTCCCCTACTTCCTCCCAGTGCCTTTTTAGACTATCGGCAACACCTTCCTAGCATTGACCTCTCAAGGAAGATGTCATTCCTGCTCAAAACTCTATAGTGAGTTTACATGTCACATAGGGTAAAATGTACTGGCTCTTCTGCACTCTTCCTCTCCCCTCCTCCTGGTTTGCCTCCTAACTCTTCCCTCAGACTTGCCAAGCCTGATCACAATGAGGGCATATGCTCCTTGTTCTTTCATCCTTCTGGGGTGTCCTTCTCCCCAACTTCCACATGTCTCCTACACTCTTTTCCCTTGGGTTCTTAAAGTGACTCTTCCTGGACACCTTCCCTGGCAACAGTGGAATAAATGAAGCAAAATAAAGGGTGAAGATAGAAAAAAATTAAAATGAAGTTTTAAAAAATTAGAATGCTTAGAAATCTGAAAGTGGAAGGAAAAAATTACAGTTGTTGAGACCGAGAACCAAATAAACAGGGCTTGACCTAACAGAATTGTGACAGTGGTTCATTTGTGGAGGAATTTTTTTTTAAAAATCCCTGTTTGTATTTCTGTTATTCAAAAATAAAAAGTAAAGTAGAGATGATTGCATTTTCTTTTAACATAATTCTTGACCTTGCATAAAACTAAAAGTTTGTCAAAACCACTTTAAAAAAAATTTAAATGATTTTACCCACATACACAAAAAATAAGAACGGCAAGGATTGAGCCTTATGAATAGCATGTATTATTTCAGCAATATTCCTAGCATTACTGTGTAAAATGAAAACTTTAGCTCATTTACCATTGGATATTATACACATCATAGAAATTCTATTCTATAGGGTATAGAGCAAGAATTTTTCATTGTGTGAGTTTTCAATTACATCAATTCATAGGAATGGCAGAACTATAATTTTATACAGCAATCTTTGAGCAAAAAGAAATTCAAGTTCAGATATGCTTCACAGTAATGTTTTAAACAATCAAAATCAAGTGTTCCTCTCTTCTATAATCTTATAATCTTTTTATTCAATTTTTTATTCAACTAAACAAAACATTTATTTCATTTTTATGCTGAAATCTAAAAATCTTCACTAGAAATCTAAGGTTTATATTAAGGAACTTTATTTGCTAAACCCTGGGTTAGGAAGTATGGGTGTAGATTAAAAACGAGATACTACCTGAGACTTCCACAAGCTCAGTCATTATTAAAAGGGGGGGAAAAAGATATGTGGACATATAAATTGCAATATAATCTAGTATGGGCAAAACTGTGGTAAAGCTCTTAAGAGACTGAGGGAGTAGAAAGGTCGCCTTGCATAAATGAGATGGGAGAGAGAGTCATGTCTATGTTGTCCTTTATCATATAAGTAATTTTTCTATTATTTATTGACAAGCAGAAAAGAACATTTTAGACAAATAATTATTCAAAACTACTGAGAAACGAAAGGGCAAATATGGAGACTGGTGAAAATACAGTGTTGCTGAATCTGAGGTACAAGAAAGTCAAAGACACCTTGAAAATACATTTGAGCAAACTTTGACAGGGCCTGAGTGTCAGATGCCAAGAACTCAGCTGATCTGGGAGTGAGAGAGCTGAGAGAGAGAGAGAGAGAAAGAGAGAGATGTCTGAGTAGCTACTTAAAACAAGAAGCCACAAGGGTATCTACATGATGAACATTTGTATGCCTAAGCCTGAATTGTACCCCACATCTTTAAACTTAAAAATTAAAAAGAAGAAACCAAGAAGCCAAAATGATGAAGCTAAGCCTTTAGTCACTTACTATGATCATGTATGCAGAGGCTAAAACCAGAGAAGATGTGGCTTCCCCCCGTTGCATTTTGCCCATGAAAGAGTGCATGGGCCAGGTGGATCAGAGCAGACATGGGGGTCATCTCACTAATGAGGGAGCCCCAAGCAAAAGGCTCTGGCAGTTTTGTGGATCTTCAAGGAGGGGAGAGAATGAGGGGGAATGACTTGGTGTGGAAAAGTATTGGTCATTGAGTCAGGGTCAGGGAAAAATGTCTTCAAGGTTTACCCTACTTCCCTGAACCCCACACCCCAAGGAGAATTTGGCAGGGGCACCTGAGAAGAAACAGCCCAAGGCCTGAGATGAAGACAGGAATGAATGTGTTCTGCTGGGCTAGGAACGCAAAAACACAAAAAGCATGACTGGCCAGGTGGGGCCTGAGTCCTTGATCATAACTCGCTTCAGAGGCTGCAATGCACTGGCTATTGCAGCAGTGTGGAAAGGGCAGCTTTCTCCATGAGGCCTGCTTTGTAAAGGGTTTGGAATCAACTAAGGTCAGGCCTGAAAACCACACAAAGATTTTTCCGGCAGAAGCTGGACTCCTCAATGGCGAAGAGTAAGTGATTTGCAAGCATGGGAGTAGCACAATTAGATAAAAGTTTCAGGCAGACAACTCTGATGACAATAAGAGAATGTACTGGCTGAGGGCTATCTAGCCATTCTTAATGGTTGGGAAACAGGCGCAAGGAATCAGGTATGCACTTTTACACCCCCTAAGGATCTGTCCAAATGAGAAGAGCGCCTCAGGACAATTTTGAAGTCACTAAGTCTAGTCCCGTTTCTAAGCAACTCTCCTTTCAACTCCTCTTTTTAAAGTAACAGGATACTTACAATGAAGGTACTGGGTTATTTCTTGGCCTGCATCTGTGCTTGTTACAGCTGTTTTTTCTTCCACTGATGGTTGAGAAGTGGGAAATGGGGTCCAGTGTTCTTACATATTATTAAGGATTCCTATTTGATGCTCTTTTTTGGATCTACCAGAGCTTCTTTTTTTCTTTCTGACTTGGAGTTTTTGTAGGGCTCTGAGATCCATTGCACAGCTGGCTTTCTGGATATTTGTTCCTGTAGTTGAAATGATCAGACATATTTAATGACTATATAGTATTTATTTTAAAAAGTAGCAATATTGCAAATGCTACAAACTAATTTATTATAAATCAAGGTGCTTAATTATGAGCTGATGTATTTATCCATGTATTCATATTTGAAGACACGTTAGTGACTAGTAATATTCTAAAGTCATAGCTCATGATTTTAGAATTGCTATGGTAATTTTTTTCTTTTTAGAAAACCCAATAGATAACGTGGAAACCAGCAGTGGTTACGTATCAGCTGTCAGAGAAATAGCTCATTTTTTTTTAAAGATCTGGTTATTTATTGACTTTATTGTGAATTATCATGTATTTTAACGGTATGAAGTTTTTCTAATTTGTAACAATTGAAAGGAATTATAATTATTAATATTATATTTTAAATAATAAAATATGAATAGAAACAAATAACAAAATCATAAAAAGACATAAAAACAAAAACCTCTGTAGAATGTTCAAAATCCAGAAAATGAAAAAACACCAAATGGGCCATGGTTTTGTTAAACTTTGGTGTGTCCATGTGGCTCTTTGAGCCACCATGTTTCCTAGCTTTAGTCCCCTACCCTACCTTCGGGAGGCGAATCTCCTCTCTCTCTCTGTCTTTAATTTACCTTCTAAATAAACTGTATTTTCCAATCTAAAAAAAACAAAGCGAAACAAAAAAGCACCAAATGCTGGCAAGGATATGGAGCTACAGGAACTCTCATCTGTCGCTGATGTGAGTGTAAAGTGGCACAGTCACTTTAAATGACAGTTTGGTCGTTTCCTATACAATTAAACACACTCCTACCATATGATCCAGCAATCTTGCTCCCTCTATTTACTCAAAAACTTATGACCACACAAAAAACCCACATGTAGATGTTTGTAGCAGTTTTATTCAAAATTACCAAAATTGGAAGCAATCAAGGCACCCTTCAGCAGGTGAATGGATAAACAGTAGCACACCTAGACAACAGAGTATTATTGAGCTCTTAAGACAAGCAAAGACATGGAGGAAACTTAAATGCCTATTACTAAATGAAAGAAGCCAATCTGAAAAGGCTCCATGTTGTATAATTCCAACTATATGACATTTTGGAAAAGACAAAACTATGGAGACAGTAAAAAGATCAGGAGTTGTCAGAGTTTAGTGGCAAGGGAAAGATGAATAGACAGAGCATAGAGTATTTTTGGGGACAGTGAAACTCCTCTGTATGATACTAACATGGTGGATATATGCCATTTTACCTTTGATCAAACTCATAAAGTACACAACATTCAGAGTTAACCCCTATGTAAACTATAAACTTTAAGTGATAATGATATGTCAGCGAGAGCTCCTCAATTTTCCACTGGTGGGAAATGTAAAAAAAAAAAAGAAAAATCTGTAGAAAGACACATTTTTGTCAAGTATTACTGAGTAAGAAAAGCAGATAAAAACTGTAATTCAATAACACTATTGAAGCAGAAAAACAAGTAGAGATAATTTAAAATTTAGAGAATTTCCCATTATGTGTACAAATTTTGAATTTAATAAGACAGAAAAAAATATTTTTATGACATAATATATAATCCAGATTTTTCAAAAATGAACAATAGGCATAATCTAATAATATGGATACAAGTTTTAAAAATAATAAAAACATTCTTTAAAAATAATAAGGCTTATAAAGATGTGAATGTTCAGACTCATTTACAGATAGATAATTCACAGTATAAAACTGTTTCAAAATATGAAAAATGAGAAAATTAATTATTTTTCAAGATAACTTTAATAAAATACCTACAAAGATAATAAAAGATAAACTACAGGCCACATTCATTTTTGTAGGTAGATTCAATGCTTCTAAATAAAACATCTTCAAATTCATACAAGAATGCTTTAAAAGATGAACATATCCTGAAAAAGTAAGAGTTTATATGGAAATGCAAGGTCAATTAACATTAGAAAGTTTTATCTGTGTAAAAGACTAAAACATGTGATAAGCTCCATGGATTTCCCAAAGAATTTAATGAAACTAAACATGCCTTGATAGTAA
The DNA here is from genome assembly GCA_963574415.1 of Tarsius wallacei. NCBI lineage: Eukaryota > Metazoa > Chordata > Mammalia > Primates > Tarsiidae > Tarsius > Tarsius wallacei. The sequence goes on from CAUYQG010025798.1 coordinate 6,965, forward strand.
ATGCTCTATCAAGCATTATAACAAAGATTATACATGAAATTCCTCAATTTTGAGAATGTGACCTCTGCAGAAATTTACATAAAACATTATATATAATAGTCATTTATTGGAATCATTCTAATTAATGTTAGGAATAAGGAAAAGATGTCACCATTTAAAAAATATCGAAGATGATAAAGACAGTCCTAATCCATGAATTAAGGAAAAGAAATGTGAAGTGAAAATATTAAAAAGAGAAAGTTAATATTCTCATTTGTTCATGCAATGTATTCTTATACAACAAGAGTAAACAGTTAGAAAATGTAATACAGTAGAGATCCCAAAACAATTGTTAAAAACAAAACAAAACTATAAATGCCTAGTGATGTGCTTAACAAGAAATACATAAGACTTTTAAGGGAAAAAATATAAAAGAGAGTAAAATAAGTTATAAGTGAGTGGAAACATCAGCCAATTGAATATATACAAAGCACTATAACTTTAATATATCAATTATATTCTAAGTTAGTTGATAAAGTTAGTTCTATCCAAATCAATATTCTAGCAGTTTTTCTTTGAAATGGAAGGAGACTTGACTATTTCTCACATTCACAGATAGAAGTGTGATTGTGCAAGTATAGCTCAGATACTTTTTAGAGAAAAGAAACTGCTGGGGTAGGGAGAGGGAGATGGAGAGCTTGGTCTTTTTCTCTTAGTCATCAAAAAAAAAAAAATTAAAGCATTGTAAAGCAACTAATATAATATCAGAACTAAAGGAAAAATCAAACAATGCAACATATGAAAAGTCAAGAAATAAATACTGGTGGACGGACATTTACTATATAGAGAAGGTGACTTTCAAATTGAGAGAAATGATGAAATATTTGATAAGTAAAATCAGAAAAATGTATAGCCCATTAACAGAAAAAATAAAATTACATTACAACTTCAGTGAGTATTAAAACCTAGATTAAAAAAAAAAAAACTTAACTATTTGGGGAAAAGTTTAGAATATATGTAGGACTCAATGTTCTTCTATAATCTTAAAGAATAAGCTCTGACCTCTGTGATGGGCTAGTTCTTTTACATAAGATAATTTTTTTTTATTTAATGAAAAATTGAAGAGGTAATACTGAGAGAGGAGACAGTCAGATGCTGGGTAGGCAGAGGGACAAGGAGAGTCTCAAGGAGAAGTAACACCTGGGAGAACCCCCCTGCACCACCCCCATTATATAACTAGCAATTGAAAATGTGGTTCAAAACATCCTCTTAAGTCAAGATATTTTTGTTCAAAGGAACCTTTGCCATTTAAACACAGATGCAATAGCTTAACTCAGTGTCCTAACTTAACCTAATCATATTATAATATCATTAGCATGATATTAGCATTGAGGTTTTTACTCCCCTGAGTGAGGTTTTCTGTGATACTTATGGGTAATAATCAAGATGTAGTAACTTTGGACAAGGGCACACATGCACAGTAAAGTCTGCTAGGAGGATGAGAGGTGGATAAGATACAAATGAGAAGAACGCCCCTAGAAGAACGAGAGGAATACCCAGAACACTCTCGCCACCACTGGTAACCCATTTTGGGCTCCCTCTCTTTTCTGGAGAGTTTTGTTGCTTAATAAACTCCTCTCTCTCATCCTTTTGCTGTCCGCATTCTTCAGTCTTCTTGGTAATGGGACAAGAACCCAGGGTTGCTGGTTTAAACTGACAGTGGAGTTGAAAATGCCTACAACAATACAACGTAGAGAAAAAATCATTGGGAATGAGATAAGTGATACCTTTAGACAAGAGGCATAATTTGAATTAAGCTTTAATTTGAATTTTGAACAGAAAACATTCAATATCAAGTTAAGTAAAATAATGAATACATAAAATTATATGTATGTCAGCTTTCAAAGATTACTAAGAGTGTCAAGAGTTCAAAATGCCCAGTAAGAGTCTATTTATTAGGTCTTTAGCAGTGGAGGAAATTCCATTCAATTTGTCTCTGTTTTTTTCTATGACTAATTTTAGAAGTATATATTTTCAACTTATCTTAATAATTTCACTCAGTAATATAGTCATTTATTCTAAAATGGATCCATTCATGTAAGCTGTAGGTTTACATAGTTTACTTGTACATAAAAGTGAAGACAAATCCAAACAAAAGCAATTAGATGGTATATGGTTTTATGCAGCTTTAGTAATCAACTTTACTAGAATATTCCATTTATCCTAATTTTTATAACTGATTACCTTCTCTCTTCAGCTATTGCTAGATAACTATTGCCACAGTCTTGGACACAAAGGACTCTGACTTACCTTGAATTCAGGCACGGCAACCAAGAACCATATTTAACTTTCTTGCATCTATCCTTTCTCCCTTCCTGGTTACCTCAACCCTACTCAATTTCAGCTTTTAGTATAGAAGTGACAAAATATTGTTTATTTGAGCCCTGTTAAATTTGAGGATTAAAAAGAGATACTCAAAGCACTGAAATTAATCTTAAAGTGATAGTTTCTCCTGTTGAAATAAGTATATGAGTATTATATAGAATGAGTGAAAACTTGATTAGGATAAATCTTAAACTTAGAAATTAGCATAATTAGGTAAAAACGTTTAGCTATAAGTCAAGATTGGTTAGTTTATATTTTAATGTCATTACTTGCAGCATGTCAATCTTATGACTCTCATGGTTCAGCTAAAACTCCTATAGGCCTTTTGGTATTATGATTCTCTGATCATATATATAGGTCATTGGATTAAACTTGAAATTAATGTTTTTGTTGAGCTAACAAAGCATTATTGGCTCACATATGTTGCAACCTAAATTGTGCATTTAGACATTAGCTAAAAATTCTACACAACACTTTTCAATGTAATGAGTTTAAAATTTAAAATTTTGACATCATGAGACATAGCATTTGAATGATATTTTCTTGAAAGTTTGCCAGTTTTATCTTCCTGACCAGAGATGTGAAAGAACTTTACAATGAAAACTATAAAACACTGCTCAAAGAAATCAAAGATGACACAAACAAATGGAAAAATATTCCATGCTCATGGACTGGAAGAATCAACATTGTAAAGATGTTCATTCTACCCAAGGCAATCTACAGATTTAATGCAATACCTATTAAATTACCAGCAGCATTCTTCTCAAAACTGGAAATGACAATACAGGAATTCATATGGAAATATAAATGACCATGACTAGTCAAAAAATACTTTAAACTTTTTTATAAAACTACAATAATCAAAATGGGCTGGTATTGGTACAAGAACAGGAATATAGAACAATGAAACAGGATAGAGATTCCAGAAGCAAAACCTCAATTTCTCAACCAACTCATCTTTGACAAAGCCTCCACTACCAATGACTGGAGAGAGGAGAACCTATTCAGTAAATGGTGCTGGTAAAACTGGCTGACCACATGCAGAAGATTAAAACAAGATCCTTACCTATCTCCATACACAAAAAATCTACTCTAAAAGGATCAAAGACCTAAAAGTAAAACCTCAAACTATAAGTACTTTAGAAAGTACAGGAGACACCCTTATGAAAATTGGAATTGGCAACCAGTTCCTGATCAAAACCCCTAGTGTCCATGCTATAAGAGGTAAGATAGACAAGTGGGACCTCATCAAACTGACAAGCTTCTGCAAAGCCAATGAAACCATCAAGAGAGCAGGCAGACAGCTCACAGAATGGGAAAAAAATATTTGCCAACAGTATGTCTGACAAAGGTCTAATATCTAGGATCTACAAGGAACACAAACGTGCCAAAAAGGAAAAAATAAACAGCCCCATTACAAAGTGAGCAAAAGATATTAGTAGACAGTTCTCAAAAGAAGACATACGAGCAGACAACAGATACATGAAAAAATGCTCAGCCTCATTAGTCATCAAAGAAATACAAATTAAAATGACACTGAGATACCATCTAACTCCAGTCAGCATGGCCATCATCAATAACTCAAAAAACAATAGATGATGGAGAGGATGTGGTGAAAAGGGAACACTTCTACACTGTTGTTGGGATTGTAAACTAGTACAACTTCTGTTGAAAACAGTGCGGCGATTCCTAAATGATCTAAAATTTGATGTACCATATGACCCCGCAATCCCCCTACTGGGAATATACCTGGAAGAGCTCAAATCACTCTATGAAAAAGATACCTGCTCATGTATATTTACTGCAACATTGTTCACAATAGCAAGACCATGGAACCAACCATACTGTCCATCAAAATAGGACTGGATTTAAAAATGTGGTACATATAGTTGATGGAATATTACACAGCCATAAAAGGAACAAAATCATGAACTTCACAGCAAAGTGGGTGGACTTAGAGTCTATAATACTGAGTAATCTATCACAGAAGCAAAGAACTGAGTGTCACATGTTCTCACTCTAAGTGGACCTTGAACAGCTATCATAGTACTGTAAGAAAAGTAGTGGCAGTAGTGGGAAACTGTGGAGGTGTGGAGGGGCCGGGAGGTGGGATTGTCAGTAGTGGGATTCTGTCTGGGGACAGGAGGGCACACCTCATCAACAAGGGTACCTGCATAATGAACATTTGTATACCTAATCCTGAATTGTACCCCACTTCTTTAAAACAAGAATATTAAAAGTTCAAAAAAAGAGAGAAAGTTTGCCAGTTTGGGGGATCATTTCAACTTACATATTTACGAATGTATATTTAGGTATAATAAGTAATATTACTATCATAAAGTATATTAAATTTCATACTCAAATACATGTAGTCAGACCTATTATCCTCATGTTCTGATGAGGAAGCTGAGACACAGAGAATTAGAAACCTAGTTTTTACTGCAGGAAAGTGTTCGCTTGGATTACAACCTAGCCAGGCTAACTAGTTAGAATCTGCATCTTACAATCCACCATATTATACTGACTTTTATGTTATACTGGGAAATTTGACTGTTTAAATTATCTGCCAAACAATTTATATATCCCAAAGAAATATACTATTTGCTGTACCCAATATTATATTGATATACTTTTTATGAGAAACATTCCAGAAGTTTATTTCACCGCATCTTTAAGGCTAACTGCATCATTTGCTGCATACTCTAGAGGTCACTCTAAAAATTTAATACACCTGAGGACTATATCTTATATATGAATTTCATATTTCAAGGAATAAGCCATGTTGTAGAACTTTTATTTTCCATTTACTATTCTTTGCTTTCTTTTGAATTTTTATGTATCCATACATGTGCATGTTAAGCTAAGTTTCACATAGATTTTGTAAATGTCCCTTTATTATAAATACAAAAACAGATAACCTACAAATAGCTGATCATGTATCTTTAAAAAAAAAAAAACTCTGTAAAAGACCTAGCCATTGTCATTTCATATGCCAAAATTAAACCTGAATATTGGGGAAATTAACTTTATTTTAGAAGTTATATTCCAGGAACTAGATTAATGCTGTGGGGTGGGCCTTCCCAGAATCAGAAAGGGGAAATGAGACACAAGATAAGGATTCCATTCTAGGTCCTCAATTTTTACTCGAAAACACAAGATAAGGATTCCATTCTAGGTCCTCAATTTTTACTCGAAACTGGAGGTATCTATGAGGTTATTCATACAGCCAGAGGAAAAGACAGCAATAAAGCACATGGGGAGAAACAACAGAAAAATACATATTAGGATACTTTTTTTTAATCCCACTGAGTATAGGATAGGTACAGAGAGTCAGCATGTTGTATGTGTAACAACACTAATACCACACTTGGATAAACAATCTATTTATTCTCCTGTGCTAAGGATAAGATACTAAATGAAGAAAAATCACAGAGTTGAAGCATCAATGTGCTTGAGCCCCTGGGGGAGGAAGTCTGATATAGAAGCCATTGTTGGTTTCTCATTGATCAAGGAGAAACACTGCTAAGTTTTATATAGCACTTTACCAAGGGGGAAATAAAAATAAAAGAGAGGAGAGAAACCAGCAAGTATGTTTTTGTCAACGGTGGACATCCCCAGAGTAGAAACAAAGTAAACTTTCTCTTGTAATCAATACATTGTGACCACTAAAAATACAAGAAGGCTAATCAATGACAACCTGATTAGCCCATTCAAATACGTTAAGGGTCAGGACTGGCTATATAATTTGAGGGTCCAAGTGTAAAATGAAAATGCAAGCCCTCTTGTTTTAAAAAGCAAGAAAAAGCTGGGGTAGGTGGCTCAGTCTGTAATCCCGCGCTTTGGGAGGCTGAGGTGAATGGATTGCCTGAGCCCGCAGGTTCGAGACCCCCCTGGGCAACTTGGAGAGACCTCATCTCTACAATAAATCAAAAAATTAGCAAGCGTGGTAGCACACGCCTGTTGTTCCAGCTACTGGGAAGGCTGAGGCGGAAGGATCGCCGGAGCCCAGCAGGTCGAGGCTGCGGTGGCCAGGAGCGGCCGCTGCACTCCAGTCTGGGCCACAGAGTGAGACTCCAACTCAAAAAAAAAAAAAAAAAAAAGTAAGAAAAGAGTGTCATTATGTGTACTTCCACAGTCTCGCTCACAACCCATGTCAGTGGTTTTATTTCCTATTTTGTTTCTAAATTAAAATCTATATAAATCATTAGCACTAATTTTACCACTGTAGTGTGCAATGCCAATTTCAAATGTGAATATTAGAACATTTAAATCTTGTGAAGAATTATTGAAATTACACAATTTGTATTTCATAGCTTACACATGCATATATATGTCTTTCTTATCAGAACAGTGGAAATACTAACTGAACTGATTTTTTGTTTTTTTCACTTGATACCCACACATTACACTAAGAACTTCTACCTTCAGCTTACCGATAAGGAAGGACTGAAAAGGGAAAACAGCTTTGAAGTTGCCCTGATCTTTCTTTTTCCTTTTGTGTCACCATTTTCAGCATAAAGAATTGGCTAACAGGAGGAAGTAACAGAAATAAGAAAGAATGTGAAAATATTTCTTGGTCGTTCATGTTTGTTAGATTGCCACTGTCATTGTCTTTCTACAATTGAAGCAAATTCTCATTCGAATGCAAAGTGTGGCCTGTCTGAATTGTTAGGGCCTCTGTTTACTCAGTTATAGACAAAACAAACTTACCTCAGTCTCACTTTGAGTCTCACTGAACTCCCATCCATTGCGGGATCACGGAAATCTTGTGCTACAGGGACCTCAAATCCTATATACCAATAGGGGAGCAAGAAATTGTGGACATATATATATTTAAAGAAACTTCTCCACTCTTGCAGTGCTGCATTGTCTCACTGGAATTCACTTCAAAACACAAGTTCAAAGATGAAAATTTTGTCAAAGGTGGCAGCAGAGCAAAAACCAAGAATGGAGCCTTCCTCTGCAAGGGGACCTGTGTGACTACTCGGGTTGCATGTCCATGAATCCAGCCGTGTTTTTTTTTTTTTTTTTTAAGTTGGAGTCTCACTCAGTCACCCAGACTGGAGTGCAGTGGCCGCTCCCGGCCACCACAGCCTCGACCTGCTGGGCTCCGGCAACCCGGCAATCCTTCCACCTCAGCCTTCCAAGTAGCCAGAACTACAGGCGTGCGCTACCACACCTGGCTAATTTTTGATTTTATTGTAGAGATGAGGTCTCACCAAGTTGCCCAGGCGGGTCTCGAACCTGCGGGCTCAGGCAATTCACTCACCTCGGCCTCCCAAGGTGCGGGATTACAGGCTGAGCCACTGAGCCCGGCTGAATCCAGCCCTGTTAATGATAGTATCACCGTTTTCTGAAATATATCAGACTGGGTTACAATACTTTTTAGGGCTAGGTATTTTATCCTAATATATATTCCTCAGGAAAATAAGTAAAGATGCAATTGCAATATAAGCATAAGTTAAAACAAATGAAAATACAAATTGCAAATCAGATAGAATCTTGGAGGTAAAGCAAACAAAATTTGCACAGCTTTGGTGGATCAGCAGTAGCAGCACTAGAGAATAAGGACAAAAGCCAGCAGCACAAGGAGAGGCATGAGGCGATGAAGTCGAGACTAAGATACAGAATGTAAAGAGCTACCCCTAGAATTGGGATGGAAAACCGGAAATGAGGCAGAACACAGCAGAGCCAAATTGGTTGATCATCATTGGGAGCAACATATGGAGAGGAAGTGATTCCTATTTGTCAAAAACAGATCCAGAGGCAGAAGTGGGGAGATTAAAACAAAACAGAGTTACCTATAGAGAAAGATTCATGGGAAGTATTGAGGTACATTAGCCCTATATCTGGAGGCTGATTCAGCGACTGGGCAAATAAACAGACTGTCAATGAGGTGGAGAGGCAGGGGAACTTTATAATTCACAAGAATTAGTGATATGATAAAAAGAGTGTGTAGTGCTGTGATTGGAATGCTGAATGCGGGGCTAGAGCCCACTCTGAATGCAACACATATTGGATTACTGGCTCTTAGTTCTAGCAAGTGTACTTAAGTTGTAAACCGTAAGATCGGTGTTTATGAGGCTACTTTTTTCATTCTTTTTAAACACAGTTGTCCTAAGACTGGATACTGTGACATCCACAGATGTGTGTTACATGGGGACACTGACTGCCAAGAGGATTGGGAAGGAGATAGAAAATGAAAAAACGAATAGGACGCATCATTGAATATTATAGTCAAATTCTTCTGGGATTAAATTATCGAGATAAAGGATTTTATGTTTGTATTCCCTCTTAGGAATTGAACTTGACTTAAGTACATTAAATGTTCAATTGAATAAATGGAAAGGAGAAACAATTGCCCAATTACTTGTTCTAATGACTGTTGGATTAATTAATATTTGATATAATGAATATAAACTATGTTAGAATTTTATAATACATTTAAAAAAATCTGTCTGTAAATCATTAATAAAAACAATTGAAGACTTTGGTAAAGGAAAACATTTTAATATACACAGACACATACTTTTTTTAGCCATCTGTTTAGCTCCTGTAAGATAATAAATTAGAGTTATAGTAAATAAAGTTACAGAAGGAAATCTTTACCTTCTTAAAGTTTCTTGTCATTCATATAAAGACATTCACACATTGTTGTTTCCTAAATCTTTATTAAATGAAACAATTAGAGTATATGAATTGGCTAATATGTTGATCCTTTTAAAAATATCTGCAACTTCTTCATCAGCATGTTACTTAGTATCCATGTCTTTGTGTGCTTTGGGGGGATCTTGTTGGTGGTGATATTCATATTTATTTCACTGTGGTCTGAGAAGATGTATGGTATTATTTTGATCTTTTGAAATTTGTTCATGTTTAATTTATGTGCAAAAACGTGATTAATCTTGGAGTATGTTCCATGTGATGATAAGTAGAATGTCTTCTCTGTAGATGTTGGGTGGAGTGCTCTATAGATATATATTAAATTCATTTGATCAAGTGTCAAGTTAAGATTTTGGATCTCCTTGTTGGTTTTTTGCCTTGATGATCTATCTAAAGCTGTTAGTAGGGTATTTAGGTCTCCAACTATGATTGTTGAGAATCAATGTCTTCTCTAAGTTTAATTAGTCATTGTTTTATAAAACCTGATGTTGGGTGCATGTATGTTAAAATGGATGTTTCTTGTTGGTGGATTGAGCCTTTTTCATTATGTAGTGGCCTTCCATGTTCTTTTTAACTTTTGATGATTTGAAGACTGTTTTGTCTGATATCAGAATAGCTACACTTCCTCTCTTCTGTTTTCCATTTGCCTGAAACACCTTAGGGTCAACCCAAAAATAAAGGCAGAAATAAAAAGATTCCTGAAAACAAATGAAAATAAAGCCACACTTTATCAGAACCTCTGGGATTTCATGAAATCAGTGTTAAGAAGAAAATTTATAGCATTGCACGTGCACATCAAGAAAACAGAAAGATCACAAGTAAACAGCCTAATATCACACCTCAAGCAGTTGAAAAGTAAAGATCATCTAAATCCTAACTTCGGCAGAACTATCCATATCATCAAAAATAAAATCTCTATTTCAGGACATAGAAGAAAAAAAATATCATTGAAAGGATTAATAAGACAAAAAGCTGGTCCTTTGAAAAGACAAATAAGATTGACAAAACCCTGATAAGATTAACCAAAAAAGGAAAGAAAGTCCAAATAAATACAAATTGTTATGCAAAAGGCAAAGTCACAAATGACCTTGAAGAAATTCAAAAGATTATCAGAGATTAGGATGAACATCTGGTATGCAAATAAACTAGAAAACAGAAAGGAAATGGACTTTCTGACCTTACACAACTTCCCAAGGTTAAAATAAGAAGAAATTAAAACTCTAAACAAATCAATAGTAATCTAGGAAATCAACTCAGTCATAAGAAATCTCCCTACCAAAAAAAGCCCTGGACCAGATGGCTTCCCAGATGACTTCTACAAGACATAGAAGGAGGAGCTGATATCAATTTTATTGAAAGTACTCCAGGCAATTGAGAATTATAGAACTCTCCCAAACTCATTTTATGATGCTAACATCATACTGATACCCAAACCTGGCAAAGAGTCAGCAAGGAAAGACAATTCTAGCAAATTGGATCCAACAACACATCTTAAGGAAACATCCACCATGACCAGGTAGGTTTCATTCCTGGGATGCAGAGCTAGTTTAACATTGGCAAGATCATAAACCTAATTCAGCACATTAACTCCAGTCTGGGTGACAGAGTGAGACTCCAACTCAAAAAACGAACGAACAAACAAACAAACAAACAAAAAGCAGTTGTAAAACCAAGAACCACCTGATTATATCATCAGATGCAGAAAAACTTTCAACAAAATTCAGCATCCCTTCTTTATAAAAACACTTGAGCACCTAGGCATAAAAGGAACATTCCTCAAAACACTAAGAACCATCTATGATAAATTCACAGCCAACATTTTGCTCAATGGGCAAAAGCTGGAAGCATTCTCTCTGAGAAGAGGAACAAGAAAAGGATGTCCACACTCAGCCCTCCTGTTCAACATGGTGATGGAAGTCCTAGTCAGAACAATCAAGCAAGAGAAGGAAATCAGGAGTATTCAAATACAAAAAGAGGAATTTAAGTTATCCCTCTTTGTGGACAATATGATTCTATATCTTGAAAACCCTAGGGAGTCTGTCAAAAACCTCCTCACACTGATAAAAGACATTGGTAAAATTTCAGGCTACAAAGTCAACATGCAAAAGACAGTTGCATTTCTATATACCAGCAGTAAACAAGCAAAGAACAAAATAAAATGCACAATTCCATTCACAATAGACACACACACACACACACACAGACCCTCCCCCCCCACACACAGAATCCCCTTGGCATCCACTTAATCAGAGAAGTGAAAGATCTTCACACTGAGAACTACAAAATTCTGATCAAATAAATCAAGAATGAAACGAACAAATGGAAAAACATTCCATGATCATGAATTGGAAGAACCAATATTGTCAAGATACCAACCCTACCCAAGGCAATCTACAGATTCAATGCAATACTCTTCAAATTACCAGCATAATTTTTTTAAGACCTGGAAATGATAATACAGACATTCATATGGAAACAAAAAAGAGAACAAATAGTCAAAACAATTCTCAGCAAAAGGAACAAAGCAAGAAGTATCCCACTTCCAGATTTGAACTTTATTACAAGGCTATAGTAATCAAAACAGCCTGGTATTGGTACAGGAATAGGCAAATAGATCAATGGAACAGGCCAGAGACTCCAGAAGCAAAAATATGAACTCTCAACCAATTCATCTTTGACAAAGCCACCAACAACAACAATGGAGGAAAGGAGACCATGTTTAGCAAATGGTGGGGGAAAACTGGCTAACCACATGCAGACAAATGCAACTGGACCCCTACCTATCACCATACACAAAAATCAACTCTAAATAGATCAAAGGCCTAAACATAAGACATCAAACTATAAGAATCCTAGAAGAAAACATAGAAGACAATGTTATGCACATGGGAGTGAGCAATGAATTCTTGACCCAGTCCTGCAAAGCGAATGTCATAAAAGCTTAGATAGACAAGCGGGACTTCTTCCAACTGAAAAGCATATGCACAGCAAAAGAAATCATCAAGAAAGTAAAGAGACAACCCATAGAATGAGAAAATATATTTGCAAATTATACATCTGACAAAGGCCTAACATCCAAGATCTACAAGGAAATCAAATGAAGTGAAAGGAAAGAAGCAAACAACCCCATTAAAAAGTGGGCAAAGACACTTCTCAAAATATATACAAGCAGCAATCAGACACATGAAAAAATGCTCAGTCTCACTAATCATCAGAGAAATGCAAGTTAAAACTACAGTGTGATACCACTTAACTCCAGTAAGGACGGTTATCATTAATAAGTCAAAAAACAACAGATACTGTCATAGGTACAGAGAAAAGGGAACATTTCTACACTGTTGGTGGCAGCACAAGCTTGTTCAACCTCTGTGGAAAGTAGTGTGGCGATTCCTAGAAGAACTGAAAGTTGACCTTCCATATGATCCAGCCATCCTTCTCCTAGGAATATACTTGGAGGAACATAAACTGTTCTACAGAAAATACACCAGCACTACTGCCACACTCTGCACAATAGCAAAAACCATGGAACCACCCTACTGCCAATTGTAAGTGGACTGGTAAAGAAAATGTGGTACATATGCATGATCGAGTATTACATAGCCATAAAGAAGAACAGAATCATGGACTTCACAGCAAATTGAGAAGAGTTGGAGACCTTCATACTAAATGAACTATCACAAAAGCAAAGAACTGACACGGCATGTTCTCACTCATAAGTTGGCCCTGAGCATTTATCACATTTGCACAGGGAAGGATCAGCAGTTGCTGGACATAATACCAGGGGAGGGAGGGAGGGAGGAAGGGGTACAGTGGGCACATACAACACAAAGGTACGGGGCCCACTACTGGGGAAAGTGAGTGCCAGTTAGAAGTCCAAACTTACCTGCATGCAGCCAACTTATGTAATTAATCCTCACTTGTACCCCATATCTCTAAAACAAAATAAAATTAAAAAAAATAAAAATATCTGCAACTAACATGTTGTATCTAATTAAACATTTTAGTTGTATCTTATTTACAGAATACTGCAACTTATCCATGAAGAAACTAAAGATAAGTTACACAATTATCAAATACCAGAAAGGGAACTTATGCTCGCTGATACTAATCTAATAACTTTAATATAAAACATAATATACTTTGCCTATTTAATGATAACATATAAGGTTGTTACAGTTAAACTTACATTATCTTTTATGGACATAAACTTTGCACAAGGAACAGAAAATAGTCTCAATGATGTAAGATTTCGTAAGGAAGTTTTCCCATCTGCCTTGTCTATGCTAAACAGGATAAAGTGGTAGCATATTCAGCTGAGTTCTATGTAACACCATTAAAAACCCCTCCCTCTCTTCTGATATATTAGCTTAGAAGGTGTTTAATTCAACCGCTTTGGCTATATCTCAAAAGTTTCTTTGTTGTTCAAGATAGAGGGCAAATATTTTTATTTGCAGTTAATACAGTGTTATGAGCTTTGTTTGGAATGTTCATTTAGGACAACTGCTAAGACATTTTCCTGAGTCACCGTCTGTTGTGAATTCATCACATAGTCCTTCTCATCTTTCGTTGCTTTATGCCACTCATTTGAGGGAAAAGGCAGATCATTCTGATTGGTTAGATTAGAGAAAAACCAATATTTTGGTGGGAAATTCTATAAAATCAGAGAACAGATTTGGAAGAAGCATGTATCTAACATATTTCTCGAGGGAAACACATTTAATTTCTGAGATACTGCTGCTCAGATTTATATATGCATTCAAAATGTGTTCCCTTTTAACATATTTTCCAATGTATAACCATAGCCAAATAAAATTCCAGATACTAAAAGCTTACATATGTTTAAGGAATTGAAATTTTAATATAGGATTGTTATAGTTTCATTTTAAACTAGATGGATAAGAGGTGATATCCCTCAGAGATAACCAAGGAAAAATTTGCAGTTTCTCTGGAAGTTAGACAAAACCCATTAGAAATTACAATTTTCTAGTTATAGAATGAATGCATTGTAATGAAAAATATCTAGATGACAAGTTCTATATGCTGCTTCATAAACGTATTTTAAACTATAATGAGATAATGGATTTTCTAGATTATTTTGAGAGGTTTCAAAAGTTAGTGACAAATTCTAGAAAGGATTAATTCTTTGGTGAATATTTTACTGAGGGAATTTACAATAATTAATGCCATGATTTTAAGGAGGTGTTGAATAAAAAAAATACTATTTCCCAAACAAGGATATGCAAAGGAAATGATAGACGGGAAATAATAAAGCTACATTGTGAGTTTATAAGCACTTTAATGAAAATACTTGCCTTCAGGTAATTGTAAGCATTAAGGTGTCTGATTTTAATTCTCGAAAACTATCCATTCCTTTGTACTGTCTTGATGAATTAGTCTGGATCTTAAAGACATGAACAATTTTAAATGAGAACTTTCCAAGTAGATGCCCCAGAATAAGTCTACAATTATAAAGTCCTTGAGGCAATTCTAAATTCCTCAAGCTTGTTCTAAAAATAATTGACATTTTTATAGACCATTGAATCAGATTAGTTATGCATTTTAATATACAGTAAACTCTTGTTTACACAGAATAGCAAATTGAAATTAGTTTGATTAACTTACAATTATAGTACAGTCCATACTTTTTTTTTTTTTTTTTTTTGAGTTGGAGTCTAACTCTGTCTCCCAGACTGGATTGCAGTGGCCGCTCCCAGCCACTGCAGCCTCAACCTGCTGGGTTCCAGCGATCCTTCCACCTCAGGCTTCCGAGTAGCCGGAATTACAGGCATGCGCTACCATGCCCAGCTGATTTTTTGATTTATTGTAGAGATGAGGTCTCTCCAAGTTGCCCAGGCGGGTCTCGAACCCTCGGGCTCAGACAATCCACTCACCTCGGCCTCCCAAAGTGCCGGATTACAGGCTGAGTCCCCGAGCCCGGATAGAGTCCACACTTTCATTATGAATTTTCAAAGAGTTAGAATGCACTGAATAATATTTGTCACAAATTCTATACTAAAGCAGTCTGCCATTTCTGACTGCTATTTACTTCTTTAATGATATGGTATTTGGCATAAGACTAATCATATACTCTAGAATGTAAATTCCTTTTCAAAACAAAATCTTGAAAGCTCAGTAGCTACTTTTTTGTACCTGAAGATGTCCATTGCAAAATTATGTTTTACAATCTTGTTTAGAACAAGATTCTCCAAGAAGAAAACTCTCATCACATATCTTCACTTTCTACATTATATAGATGTGCCTATATGTATATATATTTCTGTCTATACGAGCATATATATTTACTCTCCTTTGCTTCCTTTCTTTGTCTTTTCTACATTTGATACTTCTAATTATCTCAAATTCACAAATTCTGTCTACAGACATACCACTCTGAATGCACCCTGTCTTGTCAAATCCACCAGTTCTACATTATCCAATTCATTGCGCCCATTAATATTATCCTTCATTCCCATATACCATTACTTTCTCCTATATTTCTTTGTTTCCATAGACTATAAATACTTTCAAGCCGTTTTCACTCTAAAAACAAAGATAAAGGTTTTTTGTGTTTGCCTAGCTTTCTGCTTAAATTCTTAGTTACATTTCCAGGCTGCAGAACTCTTTAGAAGAAAGCCTGTCCCTCCCCACAACTCCTCCCCTGCCCGCCCATACTCAACACCAATCTTCAATTATTCGACTCTCCTTTAGGATTCATCTTTACTACTTTACCAAAATTGCGCTTTTACAGTTCATCCATGACTACCTAATGGTTGGATCCATTAGCCTATTTTCAAGGAGGAAGCAAGGACTAAGGCAATCTGGATGAAACGCCTCACTTGCGTAAACAACTTTTGTATTAGGTAGGACTCCACTTGCTGCAGTAGTATGCAAACCCGAATATACGTAATGAATTAAACATAGTAGAAGTCAATTTGTCATTCTTGTGAAGACCAGAATGAGTGTCCTTATTTGGCGTGTGGCTCTCTTCCAAGTTCTGACCTGGGGACTCTGTCGTTTTCCATCTTGTGGCTTCGCCATTTTTAACACATGAATTTAAGGTCACTTTGCTCATTTGTATGAAGCTGCTGGACAGGCAAGGGGCATGGGATATTGTGTATGCATGGTATTCACTGCTTGTACTCATATTCCATTGATTAGAACTTAGCTTGCAACCACATTTAATTGCAAAACAGGGTGGGGAATGCACTTATGTACAGAAAGAACACAAAATGCTTTTGATAAGTATATGCCCGGTTCCTGCTGCATTAAGATTTCCTTCTGAGTTTTTTTTTCTTCTATTTTCTTAATTTTTGGATTCTCTAAGTATGGAGATTACAAATGGGATCCTAACTGTGGATGACCTGAGCAACCTCTTACTAAGTCACCAACATTAAATAACAAGACAGAATGTTTCATTACAAACAGCAAGCAAAATTATTATTGACCATTTGACTAACCATACAGAAAGCAATATAAGTTTTGCAAAATAAAGGTTGACTTTAATCTCAAGTTATAATTGAGATAACAAGACAATTTATATTGACAAGGGGATTCACAGGGGCACCTCTGCCCCCTTTGAATTAAGTTCACTAGCTACTAAGTGGGCATGAAGAGACTTTGTTTTCCAATCCAGGTCCTTTCAGAATGACAGCACATTAATCCCTTTAATATTAGATTTACACAAAATATTAGCTTTTCTGCTAAGAGGCCCACTTTATCCACCCCTTTCCTCAACCCCCATCATTCCAGCAGTTTACATGCACACATTTTTTATGTTTGACATGCTTACAGATTAATTCATTTAGTATTACTATTCCTGACCAACAGAGAAATATAATAATAATAATAATAATTATTATGTTTGAGTTGGAGTCTCACTGTCACCCAGAGTGGAGTGCAGCGGCTGCTCCCGGCCAACGCAGCCTCGACTTGCTGCGCTCCAGCGATCCTTCCACCTCAGCCTTCCGAGTAGCTGGAACTACAGGCGCGCGCTACCACGCCCGGCTAATTTTTTTTTGATTTATTGTAGAGATGAGGTCTCGCCAAGTTGCCTAGGCGGGTCTCGAACCCGTGGGCTCAGGCGATTCACTCACCTCGGCCTCCCAAAGGCGCAGGATTACAGGTTGAGCCACCGAGCCCGGCATCAGTTATTTTTCAACACACACACACACACACACACACACACACACACACACACACACACATATATAAAATTTTACTATGGCATGAGTTCATTTTGAGAAGTTGTTCCATGAGCAAGTAATTCCATTAATCACATAATTGTTATAAACTCTTTGTTTGCTTCAATATAGAGAAAGGGTTGCATCATACTGCAATTTATGTTAGTTTTAGAAGATGCTAACTGCATATTTGTTAAAAAAAAATCTGATTCAATTATTCTATGATTTTTGCACTGATGAATATTAGAATTATCTTAAAATGCATTCATTAATACTATGCTCTGCTAATTATTAAGAAAGCAAAGAACATCAATATATTAATTTAATTAACTTAATCACAATAAAAGTCAATCATTGCCAAGAATCAAAATTAATTTTAGCATAGATAATTCAGTTAAACTGTCTTCAGTGATTTGTCAAGATTTACAAATCTTTATTTGTGTTACTTAAGGAGAAAAATATACTGTTCAATTTTATTTCACTTAGTTTTTTTTTTTGAAAATAAGTGACAAATCTCTATTCTGGGAAGTTGGGATCCATACAGAAGTTAATTTTCTGTCTAAAATTTCTTTAAAACTTCAGTTTGTTTTTAGTATTTCAAGTTTGAAGAGTTTGATAACACAAAAGAGCACATTCTCAATGATGACTTCTATTGAAAAGCTCTTAAGTGTGTCAATTTCAATGAAATGATAACTTTTTTCCAAGAAGTTTTCAATTCACCCTCTCTTTCATCTGATATTGCTTCCAAATTAATACTAAACAAGAAATGAGTTTGAGATATTAGGATGGTTCTTAAAATATCAAGAATACAATACGCATTTGTGAAAAAGTATTCTCATTGTGTTAAAGAATTCTTTAATTTTTAGCAAGATTACAATTTTGCAGACATGGTATTATATATTTTGAATGGAAAAATAATATTTTTTTTACTTCTTCATTGATTTCAATTTAATGGAAGATTCATATATGGTACCGGGGTGTATGCTCATTTATTTCAGAGATACCAATTTCTATGTGATTACATGATTCAATTTAGCTGTGCAAAATTCATGAGTGAAAACCAATTACATTATGGATTGGATGATCATACAACTTGCTTTCCTTTGGGAAGTGCAGGATTATGTTAGGATTGAACTGGTATAAAGCCTTCCTTTGCTCTCAAAAGGTTCCAATTTGAAAAAGTAATATACTTATTACTGGATGATACATTTCATAGCTATCCTAATTATAAAAAATCCAATTCTTAGAAGCTATGAATATTATATTTTGTGCATAATTTATGAATGACTAGTTAGTGAAAATATACTATATTTCTTATAGATAAAATTCAGTATCTCATGTAGATATGAGTTAATACTTTCTATGAATCTATCATATGCCACATATAATTTAATGTTTTACCTGCATTGTATCTTTATTATGCAAATATCATGAATATTCCCACTTTACAGTTGATATAACTGAGGTTGTGAGAGTTTAAATGATAATCTCACATTTATGCAATCTGTAAATGGTGGAGCAAAGATGTGAGTCCATTGTTGACGCCAGATGTGGAGTGCTTAACCATTTATAGAGTGACTTCCTTGATAGACTAGTTGAATCTAATTATTATTTTTATCTAGTATTTAATAATACCATGTAGAATTTTGACCACTAATGGAATTAAATTAGAAAATGTTCTTTGTTTTATTTCTTCCTGTTAAAGAAAAGTTTAACTTTTTATTCATATCTAACTTTTATATAAAAGTAAATTTTAAATTGTTTTATTCTATTTTGAACATCAATGCTTTTTCTGTAAGATAATCATATATATATATTTAATTCCAGATATCTCTAAGTTATTATCTTTTAAATGTGTACTTTCCTTTTCTTTATATATTATTTTCTTCTGAAGATTCTACTAGTCACATGTCTATCTTCCAGATTTTTCTTTTAGTCTATTTTTCATATCTCTGTATTGCTTTTTTCATGGTTAGTTACTATTTTATAATTCTCTCTTTAACTGTGTCTTTTTTAAATGAGTGACCTACACTTTATTTTATATTTCTTGTTTTCTGTAATAGTAACAATTATTTGATATGTACTATTCTTGCTTTAATCTCTTTGAACCCAGTATTGGTTCAAGGTTTCTGATTTTGTACTTTGGCTTTATATTTACCTCTGACTTTTGGCCCTATGCTCTATTTTTTTCTTTCTTTTTTCTTGTTTCTAACTTCTTATGGCATTAAGATACCAGACATGAAGATTTTCAATGATATAATAGGATTTTCAGACTCTTTGGGTTTACATGGAGAGCCAATTTCCACTACACTAAACAGTATAATAAGACTGCAGGCTTTGCATAAAGAAGGACAAAATATGAAGATATTTAACAACAAAGTTTACGCTCTAAAAAATATAATAAAGTTAATTTTGTGAAAAAAAAAAAAAAAGAAGGACAAAATTAGGACCTTTGCAGCAACCTGGACAGACTTAGAGGCTGTATACTGAGTGATCTATCACAGAAACAAAGTAGTGAGTATCACATGTTTCCACTCATAAGTGAGCCTTGAATGACTATTGTAATACTATAAGAAAGGGATTGGCAGTAGTGGGAAACTGCCAGAGGACAGGGGGACACAACTCATCAACAAGGGTACCTGCATAATTAGCATTTGTATACCTAACCTTGAATTGTATCCCACATATTTAAAATAATTTTTAAAAAAAGACTGCAGGCTTTCATGCATATTTCTCAACCTGATATACCTTTAAACTGTGCAGCTTCAGCTTCCAATTGCAGAGGGCAAGAGATTTCTCCATCCATTCCTGACATGAGTAGATTTTTGTTTTTCTTTTGAACACAACTATATATTTTTAAAAATTCTAACTACAAATTTGTAAGACCTACATTGCAGAGTATGTGTATTTAGTGTGTATAAATGTATGGGATATGTGTTTCATATGTGTGCTTTAGTTCTATTTTGCCTGTCTGCTCAGTATGCCTTTTGATTTGGAAGTCCCAAAATTTTAAGTTGGATATTTTGTGTTTAAATGCAAGACATTGAAGTCTGTAAGTCTAGTAAGTCATTTTGAAATGATCATCACTTCAGAGTAGAGTTTAATTGGGGTCTTAGAGTAAAGCAAGTCAAAACAAGTAAATGAAGCATAATTATCATAATTATAGATGAGATTATTAATGAAAGAGAGATTGTAGTAGAACAATTACAACTTGATAAAGCAGAAGAAGCCCTTGAAAATTCTCGAGAGCAGTGTTTTAAAAAATTGGAGAAGGTGAGAGAGAAACAGAGAGAGAGAGTCACAGAATAAAAGGATAAGATATTTAAATAAGAAAGTGATTTGTTTCAGGAAAACAAGAAATAGGTTTAGGATTGAGAGGAAGTCTGGTAGTTTTTTTGATGTTTGATTATTTGTTTATTTATAAAGAATATTATTTTACATCTTTGAGAATACATTCTCAATGAAATACTGGCATAGGAGCTATTTTGTAGTAGATTAACTCTATTGAAGCTCTTTTTCATCCAACTAAGTTGTTCACATATTGTTCTAGGTGATTGGGAATGAAAGATAAGTGTCTTTCCTCAGTGAGTTTACATTTTAGGTGGAAAAATAAATAATAAGTAGGTGTAACACACATAACGGGAGTGCCAAAAACATGTGTGCACATTTTAAGAGCTGGTAAGAGATTCTCACTATAATCAGAAGTGTCTGGACACTGATGGTAACCACTTTGAGTACCTCTTGCAATTGCAGAAGTCAAACGTGACTTGTATTCATCTTTTGTTATCAGTCTATATTGAGTATTACAATTTTAACATAGTTTTTCTCTTTCTTAAAATGTATACATTTTTGGCAGCCTCTGTATATAATGTACTGTCCCTTTGTAAAGTGTCATTAATATATAATTTTATCACAATTCACCAAGTATTGTAAAATAATAAGGAAAGGAGGAAAAAAGTAGATATGATTGTAACTTCCAGTGGTATATCATAGAAGGTTTATCTTCTGAGGAGGTGATATTTGAGCAAAGATCTAAAGAAAGTAGGGAAGTCAATGTGATTGAATTAGCATAACAAGTTTTAAACAATGACATCTAGTCATTTTCTCATGATTAATTAATAAATTTCTCATGTTTCAATTTTTAAAAATTGCCCTAAGTCAATTTTGATACAGACAGAAGTTATTTGTTTTTATATGAAAATTTCCATTTGTCTTAGTCTGGTTGGACTGCTATAGCAAGATACTATACACTGTGTGGCTTATAAAGAGCCAAAGTTTATTTCTCACAGTTCTGGAGGCTGGAAAGTCCAAAATTATATGTGAGGGCTTGCTTCTTGGGTTCATAGATGGCTATCTACTCTCTGTATCCTCACATTGCAGAAGGAGGACAGGAGTGCTCTGAGGTTTCTTTTATAAGCGCACTAATCCTATTAATGATGGTTCCACCGTCATGACCCAAACACTTCCCAAAGGCCTCACCTTCAAATACTATCACACTGGGGGTTAGATTCCAACATAAACATGGTGGGAGAGCACAATCATTCAGTCTATAGGACACGTTTTTCATTTTTGTCTCCATTTTCCAGGGCTTAAGAGTATAGCCAAGGAAGTCATATGAATCCTTATATTTATAAATTGTCTCTATTTTTTATTTGATCTCTAAATTTACTGTCAAGGTTAAAGAATAATTTTTTTGGTTACACAGCTTATAGTTGGTATTATGAGTATTCATCTGCATTCAGTTTTCCTTACCTTATGGACTCAGAAACATTTTACTTCCTAGTCACCCTGCAGTAATCAGGACAAGGAACTACTTCTAGACTATGAACTAAGAGCAGAAGTGAAACAGTGGGTCCACCCAAAGCATAGAAGAGCAACGAGATATTTTCAGGGATGCCTTTCCTCCATTAAATCAACCAAGGGAGACACCCATTTCAGATTCTAGAGCCATAAATGTGTGGAGCATCTCTTAGCTTGAATCTTTGAGTGACAGATTTGAAAAGATACCTTAAGCAATAAACAAATCTTTATTGTGTTAAACCCCTGACGCATTTGGTACAAGAGATATGGTTACACGTAGAAGTCCCATTGGTGAAATACAGTAAAGTTGCACTGATGAACTGTTAGGAAACAACTTGTAGGAATGAAGATAAAGTAAAAGGAAAGAATAGAAAGATAAAAACACACGGCAATGTTTTCTGGATGTTGCTTATCTCACTTGAGAAAGTTTCCTGAAGGAAGTGAACAACCTGTTCTCAAGGGATGGGGATGCTAAAAATAGCAGTGAGTGAGCATTAATAGGTGAATAAGATAAACTTTTCCTTCCTTTCCCTTAGAAAGATGCAGGTAGAAGCCATTTAAGCAGATGTTTGAGGGAAAGCGAGACACAATGTTGGATAGTTTAGAGAAAGAAGAGGTGTGTTCTCCTTCTTCCACTATGAGAGCAATATTTATTTATATCTTCGAAGTGGAAGGAGTAGATTCCTCTTCTCAGTATTCAGGACAGTTTCTGGACTCAAAAACACTATATTTCCTAGAAACCCTGCAGTAATCAGGACCAGGAACTACTTCTAGACTATGAACTAAGAGCAGAAGTGAAACACTGGACCCACCAGTAATCAGGGTCAGGTGAGCAGAAGTGAAACACTGGGCCCACCCAAAGCATAGAAGAGCTATGCTCTTCCTAAATTGGTAGTTATTTTTGTGACTAGCTTTTGAATTTGTGGGTCGGTCTGTTGCCATCGCAATTAAATTGTGGGCTTGCTTCCAGAAAAAATCTGTATAAATTCTGGAAGTCTCTTTCAATATGGTCTATAAAAATATGAACAAATGGGATTGAGAAAGCACTCATGATTGAAGATATGCTCTTTCAGAAAGCCCCCAAAATTGCTGCTATAAAATTGACTACATTTTGTCAATGCCTCAACGTGATCTTACTGGAATCTTCTTGACTTGGATATATCAAATGTGACACCTTAAGGGTGCCCTTAGAAACATCCAGTGAGTTTTTTCTAAAGGGTTGTGGTTGTGGTGAAGAACATATGAAGAAACTAGGCATCACAGCCTGGATTTACCTACCATGTTTATCTTACGTGACCAGCTCTGGTTCTCTTGCTTTCTGATGCTCCAACTTTGATCTGATTTGAAAACAATAAATATCATCTACGTAATGACTGAGTAGCTATTTAATTAGGAGCAATGCATGCGTGATAGATTAAAGATGGGTATGTATTTTTATGCCTGAAGAGAGAGAATGAATGTTCCCTTCCTTTAATCTGGTAGGCTGTGGTACTGCCTTGAAGGTGATGGAAATGATGTACTACCAGCTTCTGGTATCAAGCCTTAAGAAACACAGCTTCAATACTTCCTGTTTCTTAACACGTCCTGTTGGAGTCCTTAGTACCCACCTAATAAGTACTACCCATCTGGAGATACATTTAGGAAAGGGTCTAAGACCATGTGTGGTGGGATGGGGGCCCTGTTGAGCCCATGTTCCAGCCATCCCCATCAAAACAACAAGTAACTAGTTAATACCACATGAAGTTGTGGAGTAATCCAGTCAATGTATGCTTGAATTCCTGACCTGAAATATAATAAAATAATTCTTTTTTAAGTCATAAGTCAAGAAGTAGCTTGTTACACAGCAATAGGTAACTAGAACAGCAAGGGCTCCAATGGGAAAACTAGTGGGACATTTGTAGGATTCGAAAGGAATAACAAAGTGTAGGGTGATAAAGGTAGCAAAAAAACTTGAATCAATAAACTATTGGGAGGGAATGCAACACACGATAAACAGAAAAGAGAAGTTTTCAGTTAAAAGGACCGGTGGTTCAGATTGCGAAAGCATGGAATGATACTAAAAATGAAAGGATTGAGAGGCCCACGTGCACTGCCTTAAAACCTATAGCTAGCTTCAAAGTTTGGGGATTGGGGGAGCAAACAATATTTCAGGAACTGTCTGAACAGAGAAGTCAAGTCATAATTACCCTTTGTGGCTTTCAATAACATCCTTGACGTACACCAAGTCAGGAGGATTTAGTGCTGATTTTACATGGGGCATGGAGTAAAATAGAAGCCAAATTTAGACTAAAATTACCGTGGCTTCACAGTTGGAGGAGCGAAGAATGCAATGAATAGGGGTCATACATTTAAAGGTTAGACAAACATCAGAGAAAAGAGTACGTTTGAAGTCACTAGAGTTTTCCTAATTCCAGAAAATACAGTGTTTAGGGAGGTGTGATAAAAATATCTTTCAGTTAATCATGAAGATGTGAGAATGAGGGTCCTGGCGAAGGTCAAATACTGTTACAAAAACCCAGTTTTCCTCACAAAGTATTCTGATGTTTCTTAAATTAAAAGTGCTTGAAGATAGGCAGTGGGCTACAGAAGTCTTTTTAAAAAGCTGGTTTCTTAGATTTCTATGCCTTTGAAATGACCAGTAAAGTAGAATAAGTGTCACAGTCAAATAAGGGGATATAGTTGACAATACCTTTTCTTTCCATTTTTGCATACATTCCTCTATCAGAGTGAGTCAATTCCATTTTCTTTTTTTTTTTTTAAACCTATGGTATTCCATAAAGGTATACAAATTCATTGACTTTCTACCACAATGGAATATGGAATGCTTAGAAAATTTTTACTTTCCTAACACTCTAACTTTTTGTCTGTTTTTTGACAGACAAAAAACAAGGATATTAAACTCCTGTAAAAGAATATGGGTGGAAAAGAAGCCATAAAGTATGCAAAGTTCAGGTAAATCATTCAAATTCCAGAGAACTCATCCAGTGGTATGAATGTGTCTGAAACATGAAGCACAGTCAAGTTGCTACAAAAATAGATAACCTCAATACTTCGTTGAAGTATTTGCATTTTGAAGAATCCATATATTAAGTTATGTAGAAGCTATAGCAATTTAAGAAGAAGGTTGCACGATCCACTATCCTAAAGGAAATTAAAAACAAAAACAAAAAAATCAGGCAATTCGTGTCCAGGGTCCCCGTGAATATTAGAGATATGTGGCAGTAGAGGTTTTGGCTGTCAACACTCAGGCCTTTTAGCATCTGTGGGTGGCCCTTGTGAGGGAAATCATTTGATAAAATCAAGTTTCGAAATAGTTACATCCTTGAAGCAGGGTTGTATTAGATATAGAACTCACATTTAGGTTGAATGCACTTGCTCAGCTGTAGTAATTGCTAAAACATTGAAGTGTTTCAGGGCTGACTCCAAGCCTGGTGGCTTCCCTCACAGTGCCTCTCTTTCATCTAGCAATTAAAGAGTTAGTTTCAGGCACTCCTAGGACCCTGTGCTGGCCCTGTAGATTGTCTTGATTTTGTTTGGTCAGTACTTATGCTGGTTGTTAAACACTTTTACTATTTCCAGAATTCGATGTCCCTGAAAATCTTTGCAGATGATTTTGACATACTTCTTTAAATTATTCTAATCTGGAGGGATGACAGTTGGAATTTATAATGTATGGAGCAGATATAATTTGGACAGTTCTAAGCCAGTTCCTTCACCACAGAACATCATTCTGTGTTTAACAGTGATAGCATGGTTGATGTGCAGAGTGTAATAAATTCAGTTTTTAATCTTTGGGTAATTTGCATGTTGCTTATTTCTTTTAATTGTAATTTTTTTCATTATTGATGTACTCTGCCATCCTGGAATGTTACAATTTGAATTAGAACAAAACTATATTGAATAAATAAAATTAAACCTTTATTGGATAAACAATTAGATTGACTTACGCTGGATGCTAATTGTAAAGTTATAAATAATAACAAGCAAACTGAGTGCTTAAATTATGCTAACAGTTTAGTAATTATAAAATACTGACAAGTTATAAGAGAATCATGGCAATCTTATTGTTGGAGTGATTCTTGTTTAAATATAAATATCCATTTGATTGAAACTAATGACAAAAACATAGATTCATTGAAATTAAATTTGTTATCAGGCAAAAATACCTAACAATTGCTTGTGCTAAATGATAGGGTATCCAAAAATAATGAAAAAGAAAACAGTGATTTCTGGGAAGAAAAATATACCAGTATTTCTGGAGATAATCTTGTCATAAAAACCGACTTTACTGGGAGATGAATATGCCTATTCTTGCTTTTGATGTATTTTTATAGTTGGTTCACATCATCTTTCCCAGGTCTCATATTTTCGATTATGTTCATAATGCTGATCTTAAGTGAATAATATGTTTTAACCACAGGAGAGGGTTAGAAAGTTATGATATTCTGAACTGAGAATATATTAGTTTTTTCCCTCAAAATTTCAGGCAGGAAAAGATGTCAGAAGAGCAAACACTAGAGAGATCTTGCAATAAGAAGAAATCACTAGAAAACTAATCTTTAATAAAGTTCACTCAGGAACTATTCTTCAGGGCCCGTTTATTCAAATTCCATAAGAAAAGAAGTGATGACTTTGTTTGGCTATAATAGCAACCTTTGCTCAATGTAGATACAGCCATAGAATGCACCATAGCATTTTATCTGTTTTCCGGTCTGGACTACAAAAAATTTAAGTGTGCACTGGAAGAGAGAGAAAAAGAATGATTGCCTTTCTAAAATTTGTTATATCTAGGGAAATGCTGTTAACTTCCAAAAAAAAAAATCACCCTAAATTTGTATTGCAATAAAAATCCTAGCTACTGAGAACACTGTGTGTTCCTATTGTGAGGTAATTTGATTGTATAGTCTTGTTATTTTACTCTTACAGTATTTATTTTCCAGGATTATGTATCTTTCAGTGTTATATATTTTTTGAATAACTATATTTAGTATCTTCCAGGGTAATATATCTTAGAAGAATTCTGTCTCTCCATTTCACCCTGTCTTTATTCCCTAATAGAGATATGTGCGCCCTAACTTCAAGTATGTCTTTCTTGTAATTTTAAA
The DNA here is from genome assembly GCA_963574415.1 of Tarsius wallacei. Taxonomy (NCBI): domain Eukaryota; kingdom Metazoa; phylum Chordata; class Mammalia; order Primates; family Tarsiidae; genus Tarsius; species Tarsius wallacei. The sequence goes on from CAUYQG010025798.1 coordinate 34,077, forward strand.
CTCTCTTCAATAAGCCATTGCCCTACTTATCCCTAATTTTTACAGAACTATGTAATGCACCTAGAAATATTAAATTACCTCTACACATGTATTCATACATTTGATTTTCATTTATTCATCTTGCTGGCTGAAAGCACAATTTTATATTTATTTGCTATCCTTTTGTCTTGTAAATTTTATATTGGTGTGGTATGTAACACTGTGGAATATAATTTTCACAGACATAATCATCACTTTTGTATAATTCAGAAGTAAGTTGTAGTATTTTCTATGTTATGGTATATTAAGGCTATGTTCTACCAGATTGTCTAATATTGTTGATATTAATTTTGATCACCTGGTTGAGATAGTATGAGTCAGATTTTTCCAATGCAAAATTGCTTCTCCCTTTCTTTTCTATAAGATACTTTTTGGAAATATTTTTGCCCTGAGCAACTGAAAGTATAAGTTTGCCATGTACTGAGATGTGGCAGTCACATGAAGAACGGGGTGGTGTAAGAATTTTTTCCTAGTGAATTTGAGATGTCCATAAGGGTGCTAGATAATCAATTGTACATATTCATTCAATTTAAGAGTGAGGGGTCTAGTTAGAGAGAGACATTTGTCAACATCGTGTAGTTGCTGAACAGGAAAACCCCTTGGGATTGATTTAATAGAGAAGTGTAGGAGAGTAATTGGAAATTCAGAATAGAGGCAGTGCTTTCAAGCAGTTTTGCTGTAATAAGATATTAATAATATTTACCTCATAGCGTTTTTATGAGTATTAAATATTCTTGGAAATGTGCCAGAGTATTGAAAGAGTCATCTATGTAGTTATTGATATAACTCAATATTATGACAGAGGTAAGCATTTTGATGTATAATTTAAAATTGAAATTTTGAGGAGGAAGCAGGAAGAATGATTTGGATACAGTAATGAGGTACAAGTATTATTCTTCTTCCAAGATAATTTAACTTGAGGTTTTCCCTGGGACTCACAAGACAGAGCCAGTTCTTGGCTAAAAGCAAGAGGAGGGTAAAGATAACATCAAAGAAGTTGAGAATGGAGGTTATTCTGGATGATGAAGGACTGTGTGTTATAGAAGGAGAGTGACAAGAGAGGGACTTTGGGAGAGGTGGTCTTAGGAGTCAGATCTCTATGGACCAGGTCCCTTAGCAGCCACTGGTTAGGCTAAGGGACATAATGAGAAAAGTTTCTATGAAAACAAGGTGAATGGTCGATATGAGGTTGCCAGATTAAAGCAGACTTTTGTACTTCTCTTCACTTCTGCTGCTGTAGGAATGAATCAGGCAATGACATTCTTACTGAATAACAAGTGAAATACTGGGACGTTGCCTCCACTCTTCCTTAGAGGGAAATGGGAGTCAAAGAAGGTACAGTGCTGTGGTTTCTTCTTCATCTCGGTGCACATAGAATTGTGGGTTGACTATTAATACCAGCACCGGAGCAGAGGGCAGACACAAGCATGGGCGGGGGTGGAGGTGGGGCGCCCTGGAGCTCATGTGTGCTTTACAGAACATATCAGCATATCACATGCAAACTGCCCCATCAAATGTCACTAAAATTATTTTTTATCATTTGGATAATTTTACTTCCCAGACCTCATAGGCAATGGGGAGATTTTTATGATAGATGTGTATAAGACAATCAGTATACTGGAACAAAATCCAGTCTCTGTTTCCAGAGAGCATGAAAGGCAGTGTTTGTCAGGTTTTAGAGTGTAGACCAAGAGACAAGAAGAAGAGTTCGGATCTATAACAATGCCACAATGCATGAACTGCATTAGTGTAAGAGAGATGGCAATATTAGTAGTTGCTATGAGTTGGAAATACTGGGACGAGACAGTTTTCTGGGTTTTTTTTTTCTTTTAAGGATTTTTAGGAACATTTGGTATGTATTGAACTGTGTAAACCCGTACTCAGTCATTCAATAAAAATCACAGTAAAGATCTATAGAACTCAAAATTCAGATTTTTCTTTTTAACAATGGCACCAGCTTTATATAAGTGATACTAAGAAACTGATTTAGATGTATCTAACTCTCTTTTTATATCTCTTCCACTGTGCCTATCAGAGTGCTTGGAACACAGAATAATCTTTATTAATACTTGTGAATGAATAAATGGTTAAATGGTTCCTCCCGATCTCTTGTCCTCTATTCTCCATCTCAAACATATGCTTCCTGATCAGAAATCCCTATTTATAACAAAATGTTAGGATTTTTTCTCTATGTTTAAATGAGAAGCTGTATACTCACAAGAAATGTGAAATACTTAGGTAAGCTTTTTTCAAATAATAGTGTAAAACTTTCACTGAGAAGGGAGGAATACTCAACATTCTCAAGGGAGTTAAAGATGATTCTATTTCCCAGCCTTCCATTTTGCCTATTAATATATATATATGTGTGTGTGTGGTGTGTGGTGTGTGTGTGTGTGTGTGTGTGTGTGTACATATTTAATAATAAGGTATTCCTTTTCAAGACATCTTGGAAATAGTATTTGCATAGGTTAAAGAAAGCCAGGCCCAAAGATTTCTGTGGCATTATTTCTACCCAGGGATTTTGGGATATTATTTATGAAGCTGAGATTGACTGTAGCACAATGTAATTATGGTATTTCAAGCAGGATATTTGATGATCCAGAAGATTTGCTATGTCGAATGGAGAGCCGTCATGGGCACTTTCCTGCTCACCATAAGACAGATGACTTAAAAATCTTTGCATCCTGATTTGACTTGAAATACTCAGCAGCCATAACTTTTGAAGAAACATACTAAATTACAGTGCAATGCTGTGCAAAATTTAAAAACCTTTTGAAAACAGAACATAAAAATCAGTGTTTCTCTTTGGTGATGTTCCTGAGACATTCTCAAAGTATACACAAAGATTCAGAAATGTTCTTGACTACAGAAGGCCCTTTCCAGCATTAATTTCCAGACAGTAGATACAATAAGTAATATATATGAAGGTGAATAAGGATGTGCAAATTTTATTCACAACTTTTAATTTGTGCCAGTAGCAAGAGAAATGGAAGCTTAAAATATCTAAATTGTTAACAAGGCATTAAAGCGGAGATTGTATATAATTGCAAATAGAGTCCAAGGAATCAACCCAGAGCTCTTCATAAGTTAAATTAAAAGTGAAAAGAAATGTGTACATGGACTAGGCTAATAGGCGAATAATAAAGTGATTACTGTACTAAATTTTCTGTACTAAATATATATGTTTGGTTTTCTTTTGTCACTGAAGATGTAAAGCTTAATAATGTCCTACCTTTTTTTTTTTTTACTACTTTTGCTGCATTTATCTTAGTTAATATTTAGCTTTGGAATAGAGAATTCCTTTCCAGAGACCAATATAAATACAACTATGTGATGATATTTAAGAAATTAATTATTAGATATATTTTTAAACTTGAATAATTTCGAAGATCCTCTACTTTTTTTTTTTTTTTTTTTTTTTGAGTTGGAGTCTCACTCAGTCGCCCAGACTGGAGTGTAGTGGCCACTTCCAGCTACCACAGCCTCGACCTGCTGGGCTCCGGCGATCTTTCCGCCTCAGCCTTCCAAGTAGGTGGAACTACAGGTGTGCGCTACCACGCCCGGCTGATTTTTGATTTATTGTAGAGATGAGGTCTCGCCAAGTTGCCCAGGTGGGTCTCGAACCCGCGGGCTCAGGCTATTCACTCACCTCGGCCTCCCAAAGCACGGGATTACAGGCTGAGCCACTGAGCCCAGCCGATCCTCTAAAGAATTCTTTAAACCTTAACCTAGACATTTCAAAAGGTTGTGCCATTTTCTGAAAAAGAAAAATAATTAAAGCAATAAATAAATATGAGTAGCAAAGAGGACTATGTGTCATTCACTTTATTTTAATGTGCCATTTATGTTTCTTATTTGTACTTTTCAGATTTTTGAAAGATGTATTATTATCTTTATGATATTGTGCTTTTTTATTTATTAGTCTGGTTTATCACTCCATTTATTTATTAGGTCTTTTTACACACATCAAAAATCTTTTAAAAATGATTTGCTCTATAAAGATACTAAATATGTTTAATAATATTTACTCCTATATATTATATGGGTTGCTGTTGTGTTTTTGAAATTAGCTTTGCAAAGCATAAATGTATTGATTTTATATATTTTAATGTTGCTTATTTCACTCCATCTTGTCTGTCAGTTTTATAAAGCTTTCCAAAGTGACAGCCATTGAGGCAAATTATGGCAATCTTTAAAATATAGCCTTCCAATTTCTGTATGCTTTATTAGTGTTATACAGTGTAAGTAAGACTTCTAGTATATACCCTGTTTAATAGAATCCATGATAATGGGTAATTTTGTTTCATTTCTTGCTTTAAGTTAATATTTTCACAATTCTTTTATTGCACTGGTATTTGCTGCAGATTTTTTAAAAATTGTATTTATTTATTTTTATTTTAAAGATTTGAGATACAATTCAGGGTTAGGTATACAAATGTTCATTATGCAGGTGCCCTAGTTGATGAGGTGTGCCCCTCCCTCCCATCCCTGGAAGTTCCCCTCAACTGCCAATCCCACTCCTCTCCTCCTGGCAGTTTCCCATTACTGCCAATCCCTTTCTTATAGTATTATGATAATTGTTCAAGGTCCACTTATGAGTGAGAACATACGGTACTCTGTTTTTTGTTTTTGCGGTAGATCACAGTATGATCGACTCTAAACCCATCCAAGTTGCTGCAAAATTCATATGTTTGTCCTTCTTTATGGCTGCATATTATTCCATTGTGTATATGCACCACATTTTTTTTAATCCAGTCCAGCTTTGATGGGCAGCATGGTTGGTTCCATGTTTTTGTTATCGTGAATAGAGCTGCAACAAACATACGTGTGCAGGTATCTTTTTTGTAGAATGATTTGAGTTCCTCTGGATATATTACCAATAGGGGGATTGCTGGGTCATTTGGAAGACCAATTTCTAGTTCCTTCAGAAATTGCCACATTGTCTTCCAAATAGGTTACACTAGGTTGTAGAAGAGTTCCTTTTCTCTGCATCCTCACCAGCATCTGTTGTTGTTTATTTTATTAATGATGACCATTCTTACTGGGGTTAGGTGGTATCTCATTGTGGTTTTGATTTGCCTTTCTCTGATGATTAGTGAGGCTGAGCACTTTTTCATGTGTCTGTTGGCTGCCCATATATCTTCTTTTGAGAAGTGTTTATTCATGTCTTTTGCCCACTTTTTAATGGGACTGTTTGTTTTTTTCTCTTCGGTGCATTTGAGTTCCTTGTAGATCCTAGAGGTAAGGCCTTTGTCAGATATACAGTTGACAAATATTTTTTACCATTCTGTGGGCTATCTCCCTACTTTCTTGATGGTTTCTTTTGCTTTGCAGAAGCTCATCAGTTTGATGAGGTTTCACTTGTCTATCTTATTTCTTATGGTATGAGTACTAAGGTTCTGATCAGGAATTGGTTGCCAGTTCCGATTTCCATAAGGGTGTCTCCTGCTGCAGATTTTTAATAGGTAGCTTTTATTCAGTTAAAACATAATCCTTAAAATTCTGTTTACATATGTGTTATAAATTTACGTCAAATATTAATTAATCATTTTTGTAACTACCACTATAATAATTTTTTAAATAATAGACTCATGTGGCAAAATTAATTAACAGCTGTGTTTCCATTCCTAGGAATAATTCCTCCTGATCTTGTGTGAATGTATACATAAACATATATACATATATATTACTGGTATCCTATCATTGTATTTGTTTTTGTGTTTATGTTCATAAAAGGAACTGCCTCATAATTTTATTTTCTTTCAATTCTGTACCAACCCAACCACATTTGGGTGAATATTTGTCTACCAATTTAAATGTTAATCTCATCCAAAACCCACCCTTACAGAAACACCCAGAATAATGTTTGGTGAAATAACTGGGCAACCAATAGTCCTCTTAGGGTATAAAATTAATCATCCAAATATCTCTATAATTACTATTACATTAAGCTAGATAATGCCTGCAATTTTCTTGCCTTTTAAAATAATTAATCAATATTTTGCATAAGTTAGGGTTTATCCGTTTCTTTTTCTTTTTTAGATTGTAAAATATAGCTTATTTAAGAAGCAAATTAGAGAGAGACAGAGAGATTCATCTCCCCAAAGTAGGGGAGGGAGCCCCAAAGCTTAGGAAAACGTGGCCTGGCCAGTGCTTAACAAAACAATGGCACTATTCATTTCTTAAACTTTCAACAAATATCAGCTCTAAACTTTATTATGTACTCATGCTGTGATCTTTGTGAATCGACTATTTACTAATATTCTGTTTTCTATGATTTCTTTTATCTTTTCTGTTTCTTAACTAAGAATCTGTTATTAGTCTTCTAAAGAACCAGCATTTAGCCAGGCTCGGTGGCTCAGCCTGTAATCCCGCGTCTTTGGGAGGCTGAGGTGAGTGAATTGCCTGAGCCCGCGGGTTCGAGACCCGCCTGGGCAACTTGGCGAGACCTCATCTCTACAATAAATCAAAAAATTAGCCGGGTGTGGTAGTGCGCGCCTGTAGTTCCAGCTCCTTGGAAGGCTGAGGCGGAAGGATCACCGGAGCCCAGCAGGTGGAGGCTGCGGTGGCCGGGAGCGGCCACTGCACTCCAGTCTGGGTGACAGAGTGAGACTCCAACTCAAAAAAAAAAAAAGAACCAGCATTTAATTCTGTTCATAGTGTCCAATATTTCTTTGCTTTCCATTTCATCTGCTTCCACTTCTATGTCTTTTCTTCCTTCTCCTTTCTTTAATATTCTGTGTTCTTAAATTGAATGTTTGGCTTGTGAATTTCATATCTTTCCTTGTTTCTACTATGACTTGCTGCATTTCTCAAATGTGTATGGCTTTTTCTTTTCATTTAGATCTGAATGTTTAATGCTTATAATGTTATCTGTGACTTTTGAATGACTTCAGGAGTCATAGACTAGAAGTGTGGTTTTAAATTTCAAATCATAAGGCTCTCTTCCTGTTATCTGTACTAGAGAAAGTGAAAATGATGTAACGGAGAAGTCAGAACTTCATGTTTCTACTCAACAGTAATTTATTTCTTTTTTTAAAAAAAATTACTTTAAAGATGTGGGGTACAATTCAGGGTTAGGTAAACAAATGGTCATTGTACAGGTAAAGTTTGGGCTTCACTTTCATCCCCACTTCATGTGGTTTGTGATCAGGGACCCTTACTGAATGAAGTGTGCCCCTTGCCTCCTCTGGCAGTTTCCCAATATTGCCAATCCCTTTCTTGTAGTATTATAATTATTCAGGGCCTGCTTATGAGTGAGAACATGTAGTAGTTTATTTCTTGATCAACAGGGTTCAGTGGACTCTTCGCTGTATAATGATTATCTGAGTACTTCTTACATCTTCCAACCTAGGAATTGGTGTTTTAAAGGGCTTGTCACTAGTTTCTAAAATGAAATGTATTTTGGAATCAGTGATTTTTACCATTTTCAATCTTATTGTATTTTCATGTTTTCACAACAGAGATGATCTCTAATCCTTAGTGTTTTTCATCATAAAAATGAAATTATGTAGAAAAGAGTATAAAGGCCACAAAGGACTGTATTCTAGTTTATAATATATATTATATACTATAGGAGCTAAGCAATTATACTCTGAGGAAAAAGTAAAACTAAATTACTTCCAAGTAAGTGTTCTTTCTGTTAGCTATTTCACTTACATATATTTCTGTTAACTTTGTATTACAAAAGTGATCTATTTTTAGTCAGATATTCAACTTGTGTAACTTGTAGTGTCATAAATATCATTGTACTTGTATCTTTCAGTATTTGTGTCTTCATTTTCTAGAATAGTATTAAAGATGAGTCTGCCGAGTCAATGGACATTTGTTTCGGAAATTTGAAGGGATAGTGCCGATCAAATTCCAACAGTGAATGAGAGTTCAACCTTTACAACACTGACTGGAATGAGATTTCAGAGGTTAGAAATTCTGAAAGGTTAGTTTCTACTTGTTGAATTTTTTTTTGCTCCAGATTATTGCCGTATAAGAGAAGATAGGAAATTCTGAGTAATGGAAAACTGGAAAGCTGTCTTGCAGGCACAAATGTCATTTGCCCTCTGTCTACCTCACTGATCTAATTTCCTTCTACTCTTCTATTTTGCTCCCTCATATCAGCTAAAAAAAGATTCCTAGTTGTACTGTCTCAGTCATTGAACTTTGCTGTTTTCTGCTATCATGTTAATGTCCTCCTGAGAGAGGCCTTTCCAGACCAACTGTATTATTTTGCAAGGGTTGTAAAGATGGTGTGGCTTAAACAGCAGATATTTATTTTCTCACTATTCTGGAGGCTAAGAGTCTGAAATCAAGATGTTGGAAGCATTGTTTTTATTTTTTTTTTCTGAGACCTCTCTTCTTTATTTGTAGATTGCCATCTTCTCACTGTGTTTTCACGTTATCTTCTGAGGTATGTATCTGTGTCCAAATTTACTCTCCTTATAAGGATACCAGTTATATTAGATTAGACCTCACCCTAATAACCTTACTTTAACTTCATTAGCTCTTGAAATGCCCTGTCTCCAAATACAGTCACAATCTGAGGCACAAGGGGTTAGGCTTCAGCATGTGAATTTTGGGGGAACATAAATGAACCTATAGCAATATCTATCTATCCATCAGAGTCATATTATTATATTTATTGTAAAATAAAGATGACACCTTGAATATTCATTTTCAGAATTAATTTCTCAATGTTTTAAAACTGTAAGTGAGCAGTATCCTATTATTTTTATATGTATATGAACTTACATATTTATTTGGATTCCGAATAATAACTACAGTGTTAAATATATTCACCACTTTATAATAAATTCAGCATGCATTTACATATTGTATAACTAAGATTTGCAAGTCATAATTCTATAACCGTGCTTAAAAATTCAATTTTATACAATAGTGCCCTGACTGGCTAGAAAGATACGGTTTCCTATAAATGTAGATTCATAAACAGGCCTGTTAAACACTTTTGAGATATCCTAAAGTGGGTGGAAAATTTAAATTGAGAGTTATATTAGATGTTTTGGAAGTTCCTTCTACATCTCATAAATGATTATTTTATTCAAACTTTTATTCCTCTATTTCTGAGCTCATATCTGCATTAAATGACTGTTTTCCATGTTACAAAGGTGAAGTAAATTGTCTGTAATGACCATCTATAGATCAATAAAACCACCTACAAAAATCGAGTTTTAAAACATTTTGAAGTTACTAATTGAAACACACACACACATAACTATTTAAGTAAGCTTGCCTGATACTTAGAATGTAGTTGAGTGAGTGTTTGATTATATGGGTCATGACTTATCCTGAGATATCAAACACATTTTTACGATTTTAATATGCTGCATGGTTTGTTACACTAACAGAAAATTTTAAGTGGTATTTTGCTAACTTTTTACTTACGAGGAGAACATCTAGCATGAATGTGAGTGGAATTATAATTGAACAGATGACTGTCACAGGTGAAGACTAAATAATGAAAAAAATTTCCAAGTTATTGAGGTGGTTTATACTACTATATTTGATTAAATTCTTTCCAGGAAGCACAAACCTCTTCAAAATATATACCTTTAGAAGTTTGTGGAAACAACTTTATATATTAAAAAAATATATACTAATCTCATCATCACGCATTCATTCAGTTGGTTACCAGCAAAATTATCTAGTCAATTCACATAGCTTTAATCAAGTACTCATCTCTCAGCAATTTTACATTTCAGATTAAATTTTAGTACAATTGAATTTGTGTAAGTGCCATCAAAGACTGAAGTCTTGTTGGTTAAAGCATCGTTACCATCTCAATTACTTTTTTCCCTTTGGTGACGTCAACTAACTTTTTTTATGATGTTACAGATAAGAGAAAGATAGATTATGGAATGGTTCATTTTCCCGCATTTTTTGAGTGATTTACTTTTAATAATTTGAGCTTAAATATACTCTTACATTGATGATTGGATGGTCATAAGTATGTAATAATCATGAAATTCTTTTCTTGTGAATATAATTTACAAACAAAGAATACATTTTATAATTTACATTTTAAATCTGAGGAAGCCTTATAAATACATGCTGCATTGAACAAGGATCATACTGATGCATTTAAATCACTTAATCTTACTCTTTTATGGTCAAATTCTGAATTATGATCATTTTAAAGTTGTAATTTGTGGGTCGAACAGATGTGTAAGGCTTTGTTGAAAATGAAATGTCCATAAAAGTAATCTCTGTTGTCAAGTCACTGCTCACTTACAAAAGGGGTTTTTATTCACTGTAGTGCATTTAAACCACATTAAATTACTTAAAGAAATATTTTTAAGTAAATGTTCTTAAAGCATGCATATAAAGCCAGGTGATTTACTAAGAATGGATATATCCTTTCACAAGTGGAGTTTATTATTGAGCTGAGAATAAAGAAATTTATGAAGTAAATATGCATGCAAATTGTAATCTCTTAGAGTTGAATCTTTTTATGCTAAAAATATGGTTTTTAAATTTTTTTGACCAAATAGAAAGTAAAGTTTAAATATTTTTGAAAGTTATCTTCATTAAGCATTCCGTCCAGTGCTTTTTTAAAAACTTGACCGAATATAACTGATATTGGCTTTTATACCTAAGAGTTTTCTCAAGTGCCACATTTCCAATTAAATTATGTATTATGACAAATACATAAAATTTTTAAAAATCCAAGTTATTTCAATGAACAAGACCTGCAATTATTCAGTGATCAACTTTGCTTAGAGTCATACATTTAACTCTCTAAAACATGCATATAATTTGAAAGGATTGGGAAATTATTTACTGGGCACTTTTTTAGCATATCGGACAATTTACATATTATCCTATTTATCTTCAAAACATCATTGTGAAGAAAATAATGATCCCATACAATAGTCAGGATTCAAACCTAGGACTATCTGAGTCCAAAGCCTTTAATTTTTTTTTAAATATGTATTTTGTAAAGTAAACAAGAAGCATATTTTTGTCAAGAAAGCTATAGCCCTGAATGAAGTGAAGCTTCTAAATATGTCAGGAAAGACAAATGGGTATTTAAAAAATTATTTAAGGTAGAGAAGATAAATAAGAGAACAATTTCACACATAGTTTGAATATGTTCTATTAGCTCATGAAAAGAGAAAGCACCTCTAGTTAATAATTTGCTTTTGTCTTTTAAATAGAAAACTATGATTATGAGCTATTTATGCTTCATTGATAAGATAGCCTAATCCCGGTCACATTCCCCATTCTTTCTACCTCATTTTCCCTCAAATTGTGAAGGTAATCAATTTGATTCATTCCTGGTTTATCCTTTGCCACATTTTCTTTCCACTACTGAGTAGGTATACATATATTTTCTTATGTCTCCTATCTTTCTTACATGAAAGCTAGTGTACTATACATACTAATTTGTAATTTGCTATTAAGCAATAGATCCTAGAAATCGCTCCATATTTAGAGATCTTCCTAATTTATTTACTCATGTATTGTCTGGGTTGTACAGTTTACTCAACAACTCTTGTAGGTATGGGCATATGGATTATTTCTAAAATTTTGCAATGACACATAATGCTGAAATGAATACCTTGTACATATGCATATTTGTCTTGATGACGAACCTTCAAGGTAAACCCCTAGAAAGAGAAATCCTAGGTCAGAAGGTAAATGCATATGTAATTTTACTAACTTACTGGAAAATTTTTCCCCAGAAGAGCTCTAGCTTGTTTTCCCTCTAGCAACATATGAGAGTGTGTCTGTTTTCTCAATGTCTTGCCAACAGAAAGGGAGGTCATTTTTTTTTTCATTTTCACCAATCATATAGATAAAAAATCCTGTCTTGATGTTTTAATTTGTATTTCTCTAATTTTGAGTGAGGATGAACATATTTACATGTGTTTAAGGGCTAGTTTTTACACCTTTAATGGAATTGTGTGTGTATGTCTTTTTTCCTAATTTGCCATGTTTTTGGTCCACTGAGCCCAATTTTTAAAAGTTCTTTATATATTAGAAACATCTAGTCCTTCATTTGTAGTATGTATCATAAATATTTCTCTCAAGTTTGTCAGTTGTCTTTTAACTTTGTTTATGGCATTTTTTTTAAGCATAAAATTTGCTGTCATTTTTAGGTATTTTTAGCATTTTTAGCATTTTTAACATTTTGTTGTCTCTGGCTTTTGAATTATAATTAGAAATTCTTCAGTTTACCAAAAGATTAAAGAAGCATTCACACCTGTTTTCTTCTATTACTTGTATGGCTGCAATTTTTTTTTTAACGTTTAAATCTATAATCCATTGGAGTTAAGTTCTTGAGTATGGTGGGTATGGATCTAATTTTATCTTTTTCCAAATGGTTAACCAATTGTCCTGGCACCATTTATTAAAATGTCCTTTGTTGCCTTAGTAAGTTGAAATGCCTCCTTATCATGTACTATATGATACATTTCTATATATACTTGGGTGTATTTCTGGCCCTTTATTTTGTTCCAATGATCTGTTTGTGCATACATGTGCCAGTAGCACGGAGTTTTAGTAAATAGACTGCTCAGTGTAATAGTTTTGATATTGATGTAGCTTGTTGCATGTATCAATAGTTCTTTTGAATTCCTGATAGTATTCCACTGTAAGAATATATCATAATTATTTAGCCATTTTCCTGTATGCCTCCTGGAGTGTTTCCAGGTTTGGTTATTGAATAAAGCTGTTAGGAACATTTTTTCAAACTTCTTTCTGAGGATATATGTTTCAAATTCTGTTGGGTAAACAACTAAAGATGGAACTACTATGATATGGAATGATAATTTTTGTTTATTTATTTTGCTTTAGTTACTTTTAAAATCAGTTTTATAAGAAACTGCCACACTTTTGCCAAACATGCTTGCCATTTTTATAATCTGACCAAAGATGTTTAAGAGATCCTATTATTTAATATCCTTGACAATATTTGGTCGTTGATGTTAGTCTATTTTTATTTTTTGTCTTTTTTTTGAGTTGGAGTCTCGCTCTGTCGCCCAGACCGGAGTGCAGTGGCCGCTCCCGGCCACCGCAGCCTCGACCTGCTGGGCTCCGGCGATCCTTCCGCCTCAGCCTTCCAAGTAGCTGAAACTACAGGTGTGCGCTACCATGCCCGGCTAATTTTTTTATTTATTGTAAGGATGAGGTCTCGCTTGCCCAGGCGGGTCTCGAACCCGCGGGCTCAGGCAATCCACTCACCTCAGCCTCCCAAGGCGCGGGATTACAGGCTGAGCCACCGAGCCCGGTTTATTATTTGTCTTTTTAATGGGTGTGAGAACTCATTGTGGTTTATATTTCACTTACTTCATAACAAATTTTGTTGAGCATGTTCCTAATGTTTAGTGACGATGTATAATTAACTTTTAATTATAATGTTGGCTACAGATTTTTCATGTATGCCCTTTATGAGTTGAAGGAAGCATTTATATATTCCTAATAGGCTATGGTTTTTATCATGAATACATATTGCATCTTGACAAATTCTTTTTCTACATTTATTACAATGACTCTATGCTCCTTTCCTTACGCTCTGTTAATAGTTTGCCTTATAAGTACAGGTTTTCAAATTTTAAGCCAATTTTTCCTTAATAGCTTATTATATTTTTCATTTTTTAATCAATTTTTTGCTAAAATTTTGTTAAGTAATTTTGTTTCTACATTCTTGAGGGATATTGGACTGCAATTTAGTATCATATCATGTTGATCTTATATAATGAATTTTGAGATGTTTCCTGATTTTACATTTCCTGAAGAATCTTGGTACTAATAGTGATATATATTTAAGACACACTTGTTAGAATTCAGTTTTGTTTGTGTGATTATGTATGAAAGCAAATTTAATTTCTTAAAAAAAAAATTCCATGTATCTGTTTTTGTAAATTACTTTTGGAAGGACATTTTCCATTTCATTTAAGCAGTTAAACCTGTTTGGGGATAAAGTTTTTATAATATTTTATAATATTTATTATATTTTTAATAGCTAAAAGATATGTAGTGATATTCTGGATTTCATTCTTGATATTGCCAATTTGTGGTATCTCTTATTTTGTTTAATCAGTGTAGCTAGGTGGTTAACAATTCTAATGATTTTTTTCTTTGTTAATGTTATGTATTTTATGTCTGTCTTCGGTTTCAACTATTTTTATTTTGTATTACTTTCATCTACCCATTTTGGATGCACGTTATTCTTAATTTTTTAAGAAAATCTCCAATTTTAGAACTTTCTCCTTTCTAATACAATATAATTTTAAAGATATAAGTTCGTGAATATCCCAGCAATGTTACTGACTCCCAGACATATTACTTTAAAATAAGGATTCTCAACAGTATCCCTATTGATATTTTGAACTGGATGAGTCTTTGTTGTGACTCTGTGTGTGTGTGGGGGGGGGACCCGTGTATTGGAGAATGTTTGACAGCATCCCTGACCTCTGCTCAGTAGATGTCAGTAGCTCCTCATCTTATGGTAATAATGAAAAATGTTGCCAAACATTGCCAACCATTCCCTGGGAGGCAAAATCACACCAGTTAAATAGACACTTCTTCTTTAAGTAAGTGTTCCTGCACACAGAAATTCCTGTACATTTTTATGGGATTATTTTAAGTATGAAGTAACTAGCAACAACCTCCTGATGTTTGAGTAAAATCCCGGTCAATATATTAATTTAGGGTTCCCCTGAAACAAATCTGAGAAAGATAATCACGTTCAAGTAGTTTCTTTGGGAGGCCATCCCACGAAATACTGTTACTGGAATGGCGGACTGACATAAAGAAGGAAAAGAAGACTAACAAAGTTGGGTAATAGAACAGGTTCTGATTATGGTCAATTTTAACTCATTCTTGTTGAGGATTTCTGGGAGGTTTCAAAATGAATTGTCCTACCTCAGGGCAAAAGAGCTGTGTATTTAACACCAACACCCATATATTAATGTTTTCTGAGGTATTAATTTCCTGGCATTTCATCTAAATCTGCTCTAGAGTCAGGACTCAAGTTCAAAAAATGTTCACAAATCAGATACTTGCTGGTGCTTTCAGTAGAAAACCACTGACAGAAAGTACAATGAATATCAAGAGGATATTGATAGGATATTATTGATAGAGTGACAGAAATAAAGTAACAACAACAACAAAGCAGGAACATTTTGGTTTGTACTTTAAGGATGGGGAAGAGGATTGCAGGGAGTGAGATAATCATATATATACATATATATATATATGTAAACGGCTTCAATGTGGACTAAAGATAAGGGTAGAGTAGCCAGGAATATTATAGCAGGCCATCATTATTTTACCTGTGGACCAAGAAAAGACAATAAGAGATACATAGTATAATGGGAGGCATATAGTGGGAAAGTGGCAGAGAAATAGGAGATAAAAGAATGTGTTTGAGAGATATCTGAGTAGTAAATTCAATTAAATTTTATTGAGATACTTGCTATGGGGGGAGGGGGTAAAGTTTTTAAGAACAGTTTCTTGGTTTCTGCCTTGCAAATCTAAGTGTATGATGGCAATGTGAAGTGAGATGGGGGTTCCAGAAGAGGTGGTTTTGTGAGTGTGTGTGTGTGTGTGTGTGTGTGTGTGTGTGTGTGTGTGTACATGCACAAAGGAAATGACTGGGGGGAGAAATTATACATTCGTATTTGAAGAGTGTATCAGCAAGGGGTCCAGCTAGTAAGACAGAAATAATAACAATTATTTTAACACAGAGAGCATAATACGAAGTATTGTTACCTAGGTATTGAAGAACTGAGCAAAAGAAGAAAACGTATCGTGGAAATAATAATTGCAAGATGCAGCTGTCCCTCCTTGTCTTGTGGAACTAAGAGAAAACATTGGAATTATTGAACATTAAAAGCTTGGAGGAGGACATTATGGAACTGGGTGGCAGACGTTTAAAGAGAAGACATTGTTTGGCTCTTCCTAGTTTTCTGAAGTCAGGGGTAGGGGGCGGGAGTCACATGGGAATGGGAACATGTGGAATATGCTAGTTGTTGGTTATGTTGTCTCAGAGGGATCCCAATGAGCCTATTTCTGAGATTGATGGAAAGACAACAAATTGGGATCAACTACCACTGCTGATTTAAACTGCGCCTACCAGGAGAAAAAAACATTGTTAAAATGTCAGTATTAGAAACAGGTAGGAAGCAGCATGACATTGTTTCTTCCTCTAGTCTTCTAGTCCACTTCAGTATTCCCAAACCACAGGGTCCAACAGAAGCCAGTTATTCCCTTTACCAATTTTATGTCTTTCTTTTTAGTAGTATTGCCAGGCATTATGCTACATATTTATAATTTTGCTTACTTTCTCTCCAGTGTTGTGTAAGCCTCGTAAGAAAATATTTTTGTTGTCTTCACTACTCTTTCCCTCCTACCTTGAGAAGTGAAATGTATCTAGTAGATGCTCAACAAAGACCTGTAAGTTAAGTAAGAAATACATTCCATAGTTCTCTTGGATGACAGCTCTTCACTTGGAAATTCTGTTCATCTCTTATGAAAGAATCCTGCTTGTGGAGACTTCACCTGTTGAAATTCTGCTTCACACACTATATATTTCCATAAGAGAAGATATGATATCTTCCCTGATCCAATCTCAACTTTAGGTATGTGTTATTTCCTCTTAGATCTCTCACTATTTCACCTATGTAAGAACGACTGAAAAATGGCTTTTTATGGATATATGAACTATTAATTATAACCTTCCTTAACTACAGTGTCTTAAAATGGTTAAGATCATGAATCCAGAAAAAAAATTCCAGATTTTACTTTTTATAAACTAAAAACTTTGATGATTTAGGCTTTTATGTTTTATATTGATATAATAATCTCATACATTTTGATATATATTTGGACTTGGCACGGTGGCTCATGTCTATAATTCCAGCACTTTGGAAGGTTGAGGTGAGAAGATTGCCTGAGTCAATGGGTTTGAGACCAGCCTGGGAAACTTGGCGAGACCTCATCTCTACAATAAATCAAAAAATTAGGCAGCCTTAGTGGCGCATGCCTGTAGTTCTAGCTACTTGGAAGGTTGAGGTGGAAGGATCGCCTCAGCCCAGTAGGTCGAGGCTACAGTGGCCGTGAGTGTGCCATTGCACTCCAGCCTGGGCAACAGTGTGAGACTCTGACTAAAAAATTAAAAATAAAAACAAAAATAAGTAAATATATATTTTTTTAAGGAAAAAAATATTTTTTTAAGGAAATGAAGCCTCTTATTTTAATGAATGAAGCCTTTTATTTTCTGCCAAAAGACAATGTGTAGCATAATGCACTGATTTTTGTTTATTTGTTTCTAGTGTTGGACATTTGCTTTTGAAATATAATCTGTACTCTGAATGATAAACTAACTCCTCCCCCTGAAATACTCAAAATAGATTTCCCTACTCATCATAAGATGTTTTGACAGGTTCATGTTTTATGAGCTGAACTGAGGCCACAGTACACCAGGATCTATAAAGGAAAGCATTCTCTGTGGGGGCCCATATATTTCAGATAATGGTGGTATAATTTATTCCTTTCCATTGTGAGAAGGTATCTTGGCACTACTACTAACCAATGTATAAAACACTAAAACAGGCGAGTTGACATTTTTACTAGAGTTCTATGATCCCATAATTTTTTTCCTTGACAGTACTTCCCCTCGAGATCTTTAAAGGGTCTATTTTTTTCTTAAATAGTTGCTTCTCCTTAACCTATTACTAATACTGGAGCATAAAATAATGCATAAATAATTTTGACCTTTCCCTGCAAGGTCCTGTGGGACTTGGCAGGCTGTACTAGAGTTAATAATGTTGCAACATTTCTTTGTTGGAAGGTGGTAAATAGGAACATTTCCCCCCCTATTTCTAAAACTCCTATATTTGTTGGAGCCAGGAAAAAATACTGTCTCTAAGTAGTAAATGTTCTCTTTTTAGGAAAACTAATTTGTCGTTATTTTAGTGAAATGTATCGTTACAAAGAATTATTGAGAAATATCTGTATTTTAAAACTGGACACATACTACTGATGCAATCAGTTATCTAATTATCATTGTTTAAATTATATACTATAGAAGATTGAATAGATTATTTTAAAAGTATTTTAGTGTCTCTTGCCATTGGCTTTACACATTTTTCTTCTATTTCAAGTGGTATTATTTAAATAATTCATGTCCTTTCCAAAAGTATAGTAAAAGAACATAGTAAGCATAGGATATAGTCATTCACATTTCCTGTGTTCAAGCAGACAAATATTTGGTGGGGCTCGTAATAAATCAAGAAAGCAAAGCAGTGTAATATTGGCTAGAATAAAGAGGTGTCAACTAAATAAATTCCAAATAATTTAATTACATTTGGTTAAGAGGATTAGGAATAATTTTCCAGAGTGGTATTTGTGTTAGGCCAGGGCTTTGAAAGGCAGAATTGGTAGCTGAGTGTAAGGACGTAGGATGCATTAATTGTAGAGTATTAAGTGAGGGAACTAGGCAGCATAGAGGAGAATAATATTACAATATGATATAACAGAGAGATAATGCCCAACTATGATAAGGCAGAGTGTGAATGGGGGAAAACGAATCTTAGTTGACCAAAGATAGAAAATAATTCATAAAGAAAAGTTAACATTGTTTCTTTTAAGCCAGTTTGACAGGAAAAATAGTGGTACCAGTAGCCGGCCATCAGAAGGAGAGGGAAATATGATATTGGATGCATTCTATAGGAAGTTGGAGATTGCAATCTGGGGTTTCGGGAGCTTTGTCAATTCCTACAAAGCTTATGTTTAAGTTCATGAAAATTGTTGGGTGGAAAATAAAGAGAAGGTTTTTTTAGAAGACTGATTTTTTGGTTTATCTTTATTCCTTAACTATACGTGTTCTCTTTTGTTGATTTTCTACATTTGCTAGATTTTCCATTGTTTGCTTTGTACCATAATTACTTGTGAATTTAGCTCACCATTCTATTTGCCTGACTATTCCTTGAACGAAGAAACATTTACTCAACTTTCTTTTTCCTTTAGCGCCTTTAGTAGTGTTTTACACATAAAAAGAAGCAATAAATATTTAGAGAACAAAATAGAATAAAATAGATTAAGAGCCTTCTAAGCTGCAAATTCAAAGCCAAACATAAATCCAACTCGCAATGAGTTCACCAGTAAAAACTTCAGTGCACCAATAATTTTATTTTAATTTCACCAAACTGTCGTTCAAAAGTAGGGCCACCTAAAAAACTGAACAAAAGTAGAAGTAAAAGTAAGCATGGAACAAACATGTGTAACCTAAGTTTTGTCATTCCTCATCAGCATTTTTTCAGTAACAAGTTTGATCAACTGACTTGTACTTGTGCTGATTAGCGGGGATCACGGGCACTGGAGTGTTCCTGCTGTGGGCTTCTCTGTCTCTGTTGATTTGGGAGGTTTCCCTTCCTCCTGTAAATGGCTGTTCCTGTTATGGAGTTTAGCCTACTCCAATGGGGCTCAACTTTATACTTTAACTTGTCCCGCTAATTTAATACCCATTCCTTCTGGGAAATACTGTTCATATCCTGAGTTAACATTAATCAGCACCAAGGTGACAGGTAGGTGTACGGCAGATACAAAGCTAGGTTGCACCATACCCTGTTTTTAATTTTTTAATTTTTATTTTTCTGAGTTCTTGAGAACACTTGATATCTCATCCTCTCTTGCAGTTAGGTGAAACATTATGATTGAACTATGGAACAGAATTATGAGTGGAAACGATATAAGGCACTTCTTGGCCAAGTCAACTAATAGCTTGTGTGAGTTTTCTTAGATTTCTTTTCTACCCCTAATATTGTGACCTTGGGGATGATGTGATTCAAGTGTTTTAGCCATGGACGTGACTAGAATAATAGACACTGGAAACTAAAAAAGGTGAAATGGTGAGAAGCTGGTGAGGGTAGAAAAATTGTATGTATTGGGTACAATGTTCACTATTTAGGTGATGTATACCCTAAAAGCAGACTTAACTACTACACATTAAATACATGTAAGAAGTCTACACTTGTATCCCTAAATATAAAAACAACAACCAAAAAAAGTTCTATCCATAAATTAGAGAAACATTTCCCTATGCACATTAGACTGATTTCTGTATATATATATGTATGTCTATATATACATATATATTATGTATATAGAGACATGGGGACGCATTATTTTTCTTTTTTATTGCATTTGTAGAAAGATCTCAAAAGAATTTTCTGTGTTCAAAAATTTTAAGGAATTTGGTATAATATTTTTTTCAGCATTTAATTCTTGTTTTCTGCCTGCCATAGGACTGAGAGAGAAATCCATTGAAGTATAAGCCAAGAGTTAAATCTGATGGATGTATTTCACAGAGCATTTCTCTTTAACTCAAAAGAATAAGGGTCAATATTAAGTCAAGTTTGTTATGTCTATACCCTCCTACCCTAAGACCCTTGTGTATATAGAACTGTCCTAGGAGTTAATCAGGTATTTCCCAAAATGTCTATACCTCAGCAGAAAACAGACACTAGGGTTCAATTTTCATCCTAGTATCACAAAGTGAAGCTGATTTAGTAATGACATTGGTAAATAAAATATTTGAACAAATTACATAGTACTTCAATTTTTAAGGTCTTAGTACATATTAGATTAAAAATTACATGTTCAAGTATACATGCTTTTTTGGCTGGTATAACTTGAACCATATTTAACACAGTAGATGAAAAAAACTGCAAATGAAGTGTGACACAGATGTCCTCAAATTATTTTACTAGAAGCTTTTATAGTATACGTTAGCATTTAAGTTTGAGTAAATTTTATATTTCCAGATTTAAATCTCATAATTTTCCTTATTTGTGAGAGTCTGAGAATATACTGAATTTCATATTTTGAAATTTTGCATTAAATGTACTCCATTGCTTCATGTTAGTAATCATTGAATATTACATTAATCAGAGTAGTTCTAGTAATTTTTCTGATTAGGATAGTTTTCAGATAATCAAAGCATTTTCTTTTTGTTTTGATTAAGAGGATTATGGAAATTGGTTTTTAAAAATCTATGCTTAAAAGATATCTCTGGAGTAAAACATCTATTTGCCTTCCTCTCTACTCCTTCAATGACTTTAGATTTTTTGTTATCACTTTCCTGGCTTCTACCCTTCCATTTTTTTCTTCCACTGTGTCCTATATCTTCTTCTATAATAATAAGTACAAAAAATATTTTTTCTTATGAGATAGAGATCATGTCATATTATTATTTATATCCCTCATGTACACAGCTATGCCAGACAAATAGAGACCCTTAATATGATTTTAAGAGAATGAAATGGTGAGTTATCACATATGTTACGAATGATAAATTTCATATTTCTATATCTATTACTGGAAAACAGAGTGTGTGGAATCTAGTACTAGATCAAATCTTTTGACCACTCATAGAGGCATTCTGCTACAGCATTGGCTTAAACTTGGAGTAGTCTAGAGAAGACACGTTGAAACATACATAAATTTCAGTTAAATTTGAATGACCTTGATTCGTCTGTCACCTAAGTCATCTTGTTTCCATGATCACAACCTAGAACTCATTTTCCAAAACCTCTTCAGTTCTGAAATCAATATTGCCCTCTTTGAACACAGGCTCCTATTTTTGCTGTCCTATCACTCTCTCAATGTCAATAGCCATCTTTTCAGTTTCATCAAGATCTCAAATTCCTTTTTTATTTGTTATTTCACTGGAGTCTTCTTTTTCTTTTCTATCCAGCCCAAATCCCATCATCTAGGATATCAATCAAGCTCTGACTGTTACGCTCAATTTTATCACTCTTTCTAACCTTTGTGTTGCACTGTTCTGCAATCCCCAGTCAAATAAATATGCTGCATCATCACTCCAAGGTAGTAAGTTTAAATTACTCCTGGAAAAAATAATACAACTGTGTGCCCAGATGCAGGCAAAATTTTTGTTCTCCAATCTTAAGGGGACTAGTAACTTCAGCATCTATTGCCCTACTTTCTGAATACTTTTCACTCTTTCCTCCAGGTTTTCACCTCATAACTTCCTCTTGGCTTTCATTATGTAAACTTTCTTGCCATTGAGGTCATTAGGCAAATATTCTCTTCTGCTACCAACCATCAACTTTTCTCCATATTTACCCATTGCTTTATTATCAATAAATGTCCCTTCCCTTCTTCCCTTTTGTCCAAATAAGTACATCCACCTTCATTTTGGATGACATTTCTTCTTGATTTACATAACATAGTTCTTCAACATTCTTGCTTTGATACAAATTCAGATTTTTTAGCAATTAAATAATAAAACTAAACGTGAAAATTAGAATATGTAAATGTGAAAGCCAGACATGAATCATTTACAGAGATAGTTCTACCTCCAAGCTTTATCTATAGAGCAAATGAATCAGGCTTTAGTCAATTAGCGCATTGTTTAATTACTTTTAGTGTTGCCATTCGACCAAAAAAAGAAAAAAAATACTAGGACTTTTGCTAAATCTTCCTGTAATTTTATAACAAAACTTAAATAAGAGCGAATATAGGTCCTTATGCTACATCTTTCTTGAAAGCATGAGTGGAAATCTGGCTGAAAATTCAGACTTTGGGAAGGAGAAAAAAATATAAGAAAGCTAAATAGAAAATTGAATGACACAAGACATAGTTTGAGCACCTTTTAAAGCCCTGGTAAGTCAAACGTCACCTTTTGCTTAAGTCACTTTGGTTCCAATCACTTGGAATTGTAAAATATCGCACTGATATGGTTTGTAATAAATGCGTATTTATTTACACTTGAGATTACTGATTGTTATTTTAATGATCTGTCTAATCATGAACCATGACTACTCAATTTTAATTACCACAATTTTATGTCATGTTTTAGTATTTGCTATAGTATGACCGCTTCACAACATTTTGTTAAGTTCATGCATAAGTTCATAGCATTTGTTTTGACATGGCAATGCTGCAGTGTTGGGAGTTTATCATTTGTCGTTTGGAGTGACAATGTTGTGCTTGTGAATACACCATGTATTTTGCAGATTTGAAGAAAGCTAGTGTTATTTGTGGGCTAAAGATGGAGTGTCAAGTGGGAAAAAAATGACACTTCCAATGTATTCTTCTGTTTGAGATTAACAGAGGAGTAAAGGTAGCAGAGGCAGCTTGAAACATTTGTGCCATGTATGGGGGAGAACGCCATGGGGGAAAGCATGGCAAGAAAATGGTTTTTTGTCTTTTCAAAGACGGCTACTTTGACCTAAGCAGTTCTTCATATTCAGGAAGACCACTGGCTTTGATGAAGACCATTTAAATGCTTTAATCCATGATGATCTGTATCAGCCAACCCGAGAATTGGCAAATGGGATGAACTGTAATCAGTCAACCATCGTGCAACATTTGCATTCCATGGGCAAGTTAAAAACGCTATGAACTTATGAATCAATATAACACAAAACAATTTTTGAGCATTTACAAATATTTATTTTACCAGATCAAATTGCTACTGATTTGTTACATTTCCAAAATAACATAAACTATAACAAAAGTTATAGTAAACTAAGCCAAACAAGAAAACAAACAGATACATGAAAAATCAGCCAACAGATACATGAAAAAATGCTCAGTCTCACTCATCATCAAAGAAGTGCAAATTAAAACTACACAGAGATACCACCTAACTCCAGTCAGGATGGCCCTCCTCAATGACTCAAAAAACAACAGATGCTAGAGAAAACGCAGCTAAAAGGGAACACTTCTACACTGCTGGTGGAGGTGTAAACTAGTACAGCCTCTGTGGAAAATTGTGGTGATTCCTGAAAGATCTAAAAACCAACCTTCCATATGACTCCACAATCCCCCTACTGGGAATATACCCAGAGGAACTCAGATCACTCTATAAAAAAGATACCTGCACAAGTATGTTTATTGCAGCATTGTTCACAATAGCAAGAACATGGAACCAACCATGCTGCCCATCAAAAGAAGACTGGATAAAAAAATGTGGTGCATATACACAATGGAATATTACGCAGCCATAAAGAAGAACAAAATCATGAACTTCGCAGCAAC
>CAUYQG010025801.1:0-15474 GCA_963574415.1 Tarsius wallacei
AAGGATGTGGAGAAAAAGGAACACTTCTACACTGCTGGTAGAAATGCAAACTAGTGCAACCTCTTTGGAAGACAGTGTGGCGATTTCTGAAAGAACTAGAAATTGACCTTCCATATGACCCAGCAATTCCCCTATTGGGAACATACCCAGAGGAACTCAAATCATTCTACAAAAAAGATACCTACACACGTATGTTTGTTGCAGCTCTTTTCACAATAGCAAAAACATGTAACCAATCATGCTGCCCATTGAAGCTGGACTGGATTAAAAAATGTGGCACATATACGCAATGGAATATTATGTAGCTGTAAAGGACAAACATATGGACTTCGCAGCGACTTGAATGGGTTTAGAGTCGATGATACTCAGTGATCTATTACAGAAACAAAGAACAGAGTACCATATGTTTTCACTCATAAGCGGACCTTGAACAATTAGTATAATACTATAAGAAAGGGATTGGCAGTACTGGGAAACTGTCAGGGGAGGAGGGGTGGAATTGGCAGTTGAGGGAAACTGCTAGGGGAGGGGGGCATACCTCATCAACAAGGGTACCTGCATAATCAACGTTTGTATACCTAACCCTGAATTGTACCTCACATCTTTATAATTAAAAAAAAGTTTGTTGTTGGGTGTTAGCAGAAAAGGGTTAATAGCAAATCTGAAACTACTATTCTTAGAAAGCCTTGACATCAGGGAACTTGGAACTGGGGAGGATTCCCATATCTGATAAGGGTAATTTACTATGTCTAAACTGTACAACATATATATACATATACATATACATATATATATATATATATATAGTTTATGCTGAATAGGTGCTTTCATTCTGGAAGCCTGAAATTTTGGTACATGCTCGGCAGAGGGTGCCTATGTGGCTGGCCCCCATTAAAACCTCTTAGATACTGAGTCTCTAATGAACTGCCCTGGTAGAAAACATGTTACACATGTTGTCACAATCCATTGCTAGAGGAATGAATTCTTTGACTTCTATAGAAGAAGACTCTTGGAAACTTGGGCTGGTTTCCTCAGACACTTTCTCTTTTCTGATTTTACTATTAATATATATTTTTACTGTTATAAATCTTAGCCACCATGAGTCTAACTATCTGCTGAGTTCTGTGAGTCTTCCTAGCAAATAACTTAAAACAGGAGTGGTCTTGGGGACCCCTGACACTGCTGTGGCAGTGGTGGGATTTGCTAGAATGAACCTGCCTCGCTAAAATATGGTAAGAGCCTTTTTTGAGTAAAGAAAGAATGAAGGAGTAGGAGGCTATGAACCTTTGGTGCTTGGGCGATTATGGACTTACATATGATATAAAATAGCAACTGAACTGTTGTCTGTTATGGGACATAAATATTAATTGTAGAATTAAAATAGCAATCTAACTCTGGGAGATTTGGGTCACTGAATTTATTTATTCATTTATTTTTGCCAAGCTGGATAATGTGAGGGGTGGGGGAGAGCATAACCAGGCGATGACTTTGGTTTTTGTCCTTCTCTCCAGACAGAAAAAAGGGCCTAAAATTCACAAAAGTAAGTTTAGAGTGGGCAAAATATGTCAAAAATTTGAGTTTCTCTCTCCTCCACACAGAAGGGAAAAAATAAATCAGTTTCCTGGGCTGGAGCAAAATCCAGATAAACCAGCAGCCTTGCTGCTGCTACTGCAGTTCCCACCCAGCATTCCAGACAGGATGTCCCTGGCACCTATAATGTGAATGCTATAATTGCAAAAAGAGCTAAAAAAAGGAATTTTAAAAATGACGTTGTGTTTTGTAGCTATTGCATCCATATATATGATAACATTGATATAAAATGTTATATACTTATAATATTAGAGAGCTCATTCCCATCTGAGAAAACTGAGGGGAAAAGATGTTAATGGGATACAACTTTCTTGATTTTGTACTCAGGTAAGGACATTGGAATTTAAAGTCTTTGACTATTAAAAGGAAAACAAGCCTCCATAACTGCTGATTTTTGCTCTGATTGTGGTGCCTGGAAAAATAATAAAGACAGCATGAAAAGGTGGAGAAGTAGTTTTTGAAGTAGTTTTTGGGATTTTCAGTTGTTAATAAACTTTAGTGAATCAGATATCTGACCCCTAGTGATAATTTGTCAGCCAGATACACATACCTTTAAGTGGGTCAATTAGATTCTAAGACTGACAAGATAGGTTTTGGAGCTTCTTATCTTGCTGCTGCCAAAGAAAAGCCTCTGGGGTTTTTTGGTTGATTGATTTATCCTAAATCTGGGATCCTAATTGCATGGACCTCACTCCAAGCTGAAATCTGATACTGTCTGCTATGGGCTGTTTCATCCTCCACGGGAACTGTACAGAACCAAAACCAGGCATAAGCTAAATACATGGGATTCAGACTCTGTGACTGCACAGATGTAAGACAATATTCTGTGAGGAATTCAACTATGGAAACATCTTGGATCCTGACTGGGCCATGTCGGTCATTTGCAGTTGCCCCATGGAAAAGGGCTTATTATCTCTGATGGGACCATCTAAAATTAAGCTGCTTAACAGCTCTGTATTTCTGATGCAGAGGCTAATTTCATTCCTCATTTGTGCTTCCTGCCAAAACTGCATGTTAGGGGAGAACACATCACAGAAGTGACTCTTTCATCTATTCCTGTTAGATCAGATTCTAGATCTTTTCTAGGGAATATCTCACTGCTAGTGACTTGGGGTTCACTTTCTAGATTAATTTCAGACTGCAACTGTTGGGGCTCAGAAAAAATAAAGGTCTCAGAAGCAGTCTCAAAAGGAAAAGTTTTTTGAACTTCTCCGGCCTTCCTGTTTCTCAGTTCCATTCTTCCCTGAGGTTATCCACAGAAACTTGAATCTGTCTTCCACAACGTGGATCATAGAAATGAGAACCTCTTTTTCCCATCCTAGTCATAAAACCTAAAAATATTACTCTACTGTTCCCTCTGCCTTTTGGTGTAAAAACGGGCCGTAAAGAAATTATCTGACCTATCTTGTTTGACTGTAGGTCATAAGTTTCCCATTTCAAAGAAGGTCCTGCCACATACCCAGAAGGAAGGAATGCATGCTCAGAGAGACCAAGACTCTCGACAGGCCTTGCTGGGTTTTTTCCTACTCAGTCTACTAGCATTAGATTTTGGTCCACATTTTGTTGAACTTAGGCATAAAAATAAAAAATTTCCCCTATACCTTTGGGTCTTCACTCTGAAGAATGCCATGTATACACTTTAAACTTGTATGGTTTTTCTCCTATTAATCTGCCTCATGTCAGTGATTTTCAGTGAACCTTTGAAGGCCCAAGGCCCGTGGTCCCTACACAACAAAGGACACATAGGACACATAGCTTGACTCTGCTTCCCTTATCTTTCTTCTGGTGCACAAATATTAGTAAGCCACTTTGGTTATTATAATGCACTGTCATCAACAAAGGATAGATCATTTCCAGCCTGCTCACTAAATAAGAAAGACAAAAGGGATAAGACGATATGTAAACACATTTGCATTTTTTCCTGGCTTACATGATATTTTATTCATTTAACATTTTGAGTGCCTGTTATGTGAAAGAATTTTGCTACATGCTGAAGTTGTGTATAAGATATGCCTCTCCCTCCTCCAATTCTCAAGAGCATTCACCATAATGGCAAAAGTGGGCTCCATTAAAAAGAGATACGTACCTTCAGGAATTTTCTTAGTTAAACATGGTTGAGGGTGGGAAGAGTAAGAGGAAAAGTTATTTGTTTTGAACTTTTGCTGACTTGTTCTTGTTTTACCTATACCATTGGCTTATTGTCATATTTCCATGACAATGCCCAAAGGTTAATGTTTTCTCTGCCTTGGACACTGCAGATAAGATATGGGAGTAATAAATAATTTTGAGCATGTTAGTTTCAAGATTACTGATGAGGAAGGAACAAGAAGATTACACGTCTCAGAGTTTAATTGTCAGTTTTTTCTCAGAATGTGAAACAGAGAGAGCCAAAATTAGCAGTGTTCTAAGGTGATAAGTGGCTACTATGACTTTCTTTTTTCCCCCTATGTATGGCATACTTTTATTTATTTTTTTTATTTTAGAGTTTTGAGGTACATGTGAGGATTTGCTACATAAGTGAATTGCATGAAGGTGAGGTTTAGGCTTCCAGCAAGCCCTCTCCCCCTTCAGTAGTGGACATGGTACCCAAAGAGTGGTGTGTGCCCCTTATTCCCCTTTCCTTCCTTCCCCCACTAGTAGTGCCCAGTATCTCTTGTTCCTGCCTTTGTGTCCACATGCTCAAGGTTTAGTGCCCACTTATGAGTGAGAATATGCAGTATTCAGTTTTTTGTTTTACTGTAATACTGCACTTAGAATTATGCTCCCCAGTTATATCCATGCTGCTGCAAACATGATTTTGTTCTTTATGACTGCATAGTATTCCATAGGTGTATGCACCACATTTTCTTTATCCAGTCCACTTCTGATGGGCATCTGAGTTGGTTCCATGTTTTTGCTATTGTGAATAGTGCTGCAATGAACACATGTGTGCAGGTGTCTTTTTGTGAAAGAATTTATGCTCCTTTGGTTATATTCCCAGGAGTGGAATTGCTGGGTCAAATGGTAGCTCAATTTTTAATTCTTTGAGAAATCGCCACACTGCTTTCCACAGTGTAGAAGCATTCCCTTTTCTTTACAGCCTCACCAATACCTGTTCTTTTCTGACTTTTTAATGATAGCCATCCTGTCGGGTGTGAGGTGATATCTCATTGCAGTTTTAATTAGCATTTCTCTGATGACTAGTGAAGCTTAGCATTTTTCACATGTTTTCTGGCTGCTTGTATGTCTTCCTTTGATAAATGTCTGCTCATGTCGTTTGCCCACTTTTTAATGGTTTTTCTAAATTTCCTGTCAATTTGTTTGAGTTCATTGCAGATCCTAGATGTTAGGCCTTTGTTGGATACATAGCTTGCAAATATATTTTTTTCTCATTCTGTGGGTTGTCTCTTTACTCTCTTGATGGTTTCTTTTGCTGTGTAAAAACATTTTAGCTTGAGAAGGTTTCACTTATTAATTTTAGATTTTGTTGCATTTGCTTTTGAGGACTTGGCCATGAATTCATTGCCTAGGCCAATATCCAGGAAGGTGTTCCCAAAGTTTGCTTCTGAGATTCTTATAGCTTGAGGTTTCACATTTATGTCCTTGTTTCATTTTGAGTTGACTCTTGTATATGGTGATAGGTAGGGGTCCAGTTTTATTCTTATGCATGTGATTACCCAGTTTTCCAAACCCCATTTGCTAGATATGGTATTTTCTGTCCAGCGTTTGTTTTTGTTGACTTTGTCGAAGATGAGTTGGTTGAAGATTTGTGATTTTATTTCCAGATTCTCTGTTTTGTTCCTTTCATTTATATATCTATTTTTGTACCAGTACCATGCTGTCTTGGTTACTGTAAACTTGTAGTAAAGTTTGAAGCCTGGGAGTGTGAAGCCTCTGGATTTGTTCTTTTTACTGAGGATTGCTTTAGGTATTGAGGCTCTTTTTGGTTTCTATATAAATTTTAGTATTGTCTTTTCTAGGTCTGTGAAAAATGAAGATGGTAGTTTTATAGGGATTTCACTGAATCTGTAGATTGCCTTGGGTAGAATGAACATCTTGATGATATTGATTCTTCCAATCCATAAGCATGGGATATTCTTCCTTTGTTTGTGTTGTCTTTGATTTCTTTGAACAGTGTTTTGTAGTTCTCATTGTAAGATTATTTCACCTCTTTGGTTAGATGAATGCTGAGGTTTTGGGTTTTTTTTGGTAGCTATTGTGAACAGGATTGTGCTTTTAATGTGGTTCTCACCCTGTTTGTTGTTGGTGGATAAAATGAAATTGGTTTTGCACATTGATTTTGTATCAGTGTGAGGAGGTTTTTGACAGACTCTCTAGTGTTTTCTAGGTATAAAATCATATCATCTGTGAAAAGGGATAATTGAACTTCCTCATTTACTATTTGAATACCTCTCATTTTCCCCTGCCTGATTGATCTGGAAAGGACTTCCAGTACTATGTTAAATAGGAGGGGTGAGGATAGGCATTCTTGTCTTGTTCCAGTCCTTAGGAGGAATGTTTCCAGCTTCTGCCCATTAAGTATGATGTTGGCTTCATGTTTGTCATCGATGGCTCTTACTATTTTGAGAAATGTTCCTTTGATGCCTAGGTATTTGAGGGTTTTTATCAAGAAGGGATGTTGCATTTTACTGAATGCTTTTTCTGAGTCCATTGAGATACTCATGTAGTTCTTGGTTTTACACTTGTTTATGTGGTGGATTACATTTATTGGTTTGCATATGTTGAACCAGCTTTGCATTCCAGGAATAAGGCCCACCTGGTCATGATGGATAACCTCAGTAATGTGCTGTTGGATGTCATTTGCTAGAATCTTGTTGAGAATTTTTGCATCCATGTTCATCAGAGAAATTGGCCTGAAGTTTTCTTTCTTTGTTGGCTCTTTGCCATTTTGGGGTATCAGGATGATATTGGTTTCATAGGATGAGCTAGGGAGAATTCCTTTCTTTTCAATTGTTTGGAATACTTTCGATATGATTGGTATCAGCTTTTCTTTGCAGGTCTTATAAAATTCAACTGAAAAACCATCTGGTCCACGGCTTTTTTTTTGGCAGGGAGTTTTCTTACTAGTGAGTCTATTTCTTGGCTTGTTATTGGTCTGCTTAGGGTTTCAACTTCTTCCTGTTTCAATCTTGGGAGGTTATGTGGTGTCAGGAATTTTTCCTTTTTTTCCCTAGATTTTCTGGCTTTCTTTCATACAGATATTCATGATAATCTTTTATAATTTTAGGGTCGGGTTTAACATTGCCTTTATGTTGCTAATTGTGTTTATTTGAATTTGAATTTTCTGTTAATCTGGCCTTGGGTCTGTCAATATTATTTATCCTTTCAAAGAACCATTTTTTTTGTCTTGTTGATCCTTTGTATGATTTTTTGTTTCTATTTCATTTATTTGTGAGTTTAGTTTGATCATTTCCATTGTTCTACTGATTTTGGGATTGGATTGCTCTTGTCTTTCCAGCTCCCTTAGGTCTGATGTTAGACTGTTAACTTGAGATCCCTCTGTTTCCTTGATGTGCATATGCAATGCTATAAACGTCCCTCTCAGCATCACTTTCATGGTATCTTAGAGGTTTTGGTACCTTATGTCTTTGTTTTCACTGGTTTCTAGGAATGTTTTTATTTCTGTCTTTATGATCTGAATGAGTGTCCACTTTCTCATGGATCTCATAGAGTGTCTTTACCATTCATAGTCTGAATTCCATGTCTGTCATTCTGGATGGGTTCCATTGCTTGGGATCAAGGAAACCACTTTCTAACTGTTGACTCATTAAGGCTTTGGGGATTTTCAGTGTTTATTACGCTGGTTCTTCCTCATCTGTGAGGGCAGACTCTTCACTTTTTACATGTGCGTGTTTTAATTAGATAAAGTTGCTACTATTGTGCTGGCAGTTTTTTGTTTGTTTGTTTTTACCTGACCTCCCTCCTCTGGTCCTTCTGTGGCAGGGGCAGCAGTAGTCAGACAGGTGGTGAACTAGGGGGAAAGCCAGCTGGCACTACTTCACCAGTGCAGTCTGGAGAGGTCTGGGTAAGTCCTTTCCTCCAGTTAAGAGAATTTTCCTTCTTTCTAGAGCAAGCTTCAGGGGCCCTGACTCTAGAAGCTCCAACGACCTCCTCCCCAACCCATGGGCCTTGTCAGCAGAATTTGCAAGTGGGCCAGAGAAACTCTGTGGATTTACTTTAGCACAGATTCTTCTGGAGGCATGGAGTGGCCTTCTCCCATCCAGGTCGCCAGCCCCCTCAACCAGAGGTAGAAGGGAACCAACTGTCTTGTTAGTAGAGAGTTGGCATTTCTCCCTCGCTCTGCAGGTGGGCCATAGCCAAACTGTGCAGAGGTGCATCACCTCCTAGTTCCCACCTTGCTCATGGTTGGGGCTATTGAAGTGATGGCAGCCCTATAAGGGAAAGCCTCATCTGCAGCCCTGATCTGAGGTCACAACAGATTCAGATGCTGGATAAATGTTCTGAAAGGGACACATCACCACTGCTGGGGCCTAGAGAGGAAAGTAGGGGGAGCACCCACACACAGCTGACTACCCCCACAAGGTGTTTCTTACAGAACCTTTCTGTCGGTGGGTAGGCAGTCACTGGCGCTGGAACTACCTGGTTACTGGGGTTCCCTGGGTTCCACATAGATCCTGCAAGTGCCTCTGTCCCAATTCAGGTCAGCTTTCTGCAAATGGCCATTGTGGAAGGGGAAGGGCCTGGGCTTTCTCTTCCTTGGTTGGGACTATAGAAGCTTGCATAAGGCATGTAAATAAAAAACTGTCACTTTCGTTCACCCCTTTCTTCTCCAAGAACACGCTTCGGATCTCATGGTGGGTCCACTTCTAGGGGTGCCCACAGCATGGAACTGTCTATCCTTGTCCCAGGTGGTCATCTGATAAACTTCAGCTTGGGGTTTCAGGCTAACAATCAAAGCTCTAATCCTGTTCCACAATTTAGGTTTCTTTTCTGAGAGTAGCAGTCATGCAATGTCTTTAGTTGGCCATCCACCCATCTAGATATGTTTTATTTAATTACTTATTGTAATCATTTTTTATCTTTTTGAGTCAGAATCTCACTCTGTTGTTCAGGCTAGAGTGTAGTGGCACAATCTCAACTCACCAGATCCTCAGCCTCCTGGGTTCAGGCAATTTTCCTACCTCATCCTCCTGAGGAACTGGGACTACAGGTGCACACCACCACACTCAGGTAATTTTTTGATATTTTTGTAGAGATGAGGTCTTGCTATGTTGCCTAGCCTGGTCTCAAACTCCTGGGCTTAGGAAATACTCTCCCCCTGGCTTCCCAAAATGCTGGAATTACAAATGTAAGCCATCGTGTCCAGCCTAAATATGTTTTTAAATGTGCTATTTCATTCTCATCAACTTCTCAATATGATGAGTCTTACTAGTAACTTTATATAAAAAGATTTTCTTTTTTTAGACTAGAAAATATAGCTTATTTAGAAAGTAAATTAGAGAGAGAGAGAAAGAGGGGTTTCACCTTCCCAAGGTAAGCGAGAAGGCCAAAGCCAGGAAGCATGGCATAAAAATATTTTCTTTGAAAATTCTTTTGTCCCTCTTGCATACAATCTTCTCAGACAAAAGGTCTACAGGAAAGTGAGGGATAACTAAAGAAATTGAGAGGTTAGATTACAGAATGGTACACACTCATTTTCCAACAACGGAGAAAACACAAAACCTGGCACATAGGAAGAGGCAAAGGAGGGAGGGAAGATAGTAGTCATCTCTGTTTTTCAAAGCAGCTCCTGGAAACCTTCCCCTTGCCCTGAAGAAATGGTTCCCGTGCAGCCTTTCCAAGCTGCTGTATGCACTTGGAAATCACACTGATTGTTGAGCTCACAATCACACCTAACAGAGCTCTGACTATAGGATAGCAGGGGTGACCCAACTCTTGAACATCCCATGCAGAACACCAGGTATCATCCATGCTTATGAAGAGGATGAACTGATGTCAATCACTGACAATACTGGAACTGTCTCCCTTCTGGCAGTCACTCTGAAACCACAGATGTAAATGAATTGATCAGACTGGCCAGCTGTCCTACCTGACTAATGTATGTCTTGCTCAAGCTGCCTTAACAATAGTAAACTCTTGGTTCCCAGAGTATCATGTGTGCCTCTGGGACCATACTTGTATGTGCCCCTGATCCTCTGGACACTGCCTCAGCCCTGAAGGGCATTCAGGTCAGCTTCAGCTTAATGGCCAGTGTTGTGCTGAGCCTGATTTAGTGTAGCTTTGGCCAGGAAAATGTGGCTAATACAGAAACTTAAGTAGGAAGTCACCTGTGTTTCTAAGATAAGCCCTTATGGTTAATCGGATGTGCATTAACTGACTGTAATTGTAAATTTGATGTGTCAACTTGGCTAGTCATGATACACAAATATTTGTGCAGTTTGACCAGGATAGATGTCTCAGGGAAGGCATTTTTAAGGTGAGACTAACACTATAAACACTGTAAAGAATGCTTTGCGAGGTATTAATTTTGCAACTCCAGTTTGCTTTTGATTCATATTTGTGGAATATATATTCTTCTGTCCTTTCCTTTTAACCTATTTATTTCTTTGTGTTTAAAGTGACATTCTTCTTAACAGTGTATAATTCGTTCTTTATTTCCAATCTGAAACACTGATTTGTTATAGACACATGTAAGCAAATTATATTTAATGGGGAAAGAGTTTATATATTCACATCTATCATTTTTCTATTTTTTAATTTATCACATCTGTTTTTATTCAGTTTTTCCTTTTATCCCTTCTTTTAGAGCAGTTGAGCATTTTGCCTTATATCATTTTAATCTCCACTATTCGCTTATTACTTATCTTGAGGATATATGTGTGTGTGTGTGTGTGTGTGTATATATATATATATATATATATATATATATATATATATATCACAGTAATCCTTTAAATAATATTACACCAGTACATTTATAGTGAAATAACCCACTTTCCTGTCCTTCCTTCCATTCTTTATACTCTCTTATTGTCTTAGTTTTAATTCTACATATGTGACAAATACATGGATAATATTTTTACTTTAAACTGCCAATCATATTTGTACAAGATCCCTCAGTGAAACAGAGAAGAATTTGGCCTACATAACGGGGGACAGACTGGACTCCTGAGAAAGTTCTGCCCCTGAGGGTTAAGCATAAAGGACCTATCCAAGACTGAGGTTGGAGCAGGAAAACTGCAAACCCCTTCTACTTCCACCAAGAGATTAAATATATGACAAATATTTGCATTTACCCACAATTTTACTACTTTCCACCCTATTTAATCTTTTCTGTAGATCCAAATTTTCTTCTGATACAATTTTTCTTCTGCCTGAAGAATTTGAACATATTTTGTAGGGCAGATCTGCTGTCAATAAATAATTTCACTTTTTTGCCTCTTTAAAATTTTTTATTTCACTTTCATTTTTTGAAAAATATTAGAAATGATTATAGAATTCTGGGTGGCATTGATTCTGCTGAGAGGTCTAGTGTCCTTGCCAAGCATTTTATTCTCTATGTAATGTATTTTTTT
The DNA here is from genome assembly GCA_963574415.1 of Tarsius wallacei. Taxonomy (NCBI): domain Eukaryota; kingdom Metazoa; phylum Chordata; class Mammalia; order Primates; family Tarsiidae; genus Tarsius; species Tarsius wallacei. Next base: position 11,127 of record CAUYQG010025801.1, read on the forward strand.
TCTTTCTCTTCTTCTGGGCATGAGTGTTGGTGTTTGAGCCAATCTCATCAATAGTTGACTCAGGCTTCAGTTGTGCTGTTTCTATAGTTATTTTCAATACACCAGACTTCATATTTCTTTCATAGTGGTCTATGCTGCCTTGTGTTCATGTGGAATGTGGAGGGCTAAAGGCTCTCTTAGTGATTTTACTTTTGATTTGACTTTCAGCATGACATACACACTTGGGCCACAAATTACTCTCTCCCAGTGGGTGACTGCTGATGCTCTTGATGGAAGTAAAAGGGGTTCTCAGTTTTCCTGCTCCAACCTCAGTCTTGGGTAGATCCTTTATGCTTAACCCTCAGGGTCAGGACTTTCTCAGGATTCCATTCTGTCTCCCTTTGTGTTGGCAAGATTCTTCTCTGTTTCACTGGGGTGTCTTATACAGTTTTCCCTTCCTTCCCCCAGAGTAGGATCTTCCTTATATCAGTGTGGGTTAGGGGCCAAAGTTTGTGCCTGTCCCACCTCCAGGCACAAACATCTTTGGTTTCATTTCTCCTTAAACTTTCACTAGGGACCTTTGGAGAGAGGGTTTCCTTCCCCCTCACAATGGCTGATGACTTTGCTTCTATATGAGGTTTTGATGGTGGATTTATGCAATGGAACATTATTCAGTCTGAAAAAAGAAGGAGAGTCTTCCATTTGCCACTAATATCAATGAATCAGAGGACATCATGCTAAGTGAAATAAGCCTGACACAGAAGAAAAAAATATTGCATGATATCACTTATATATGAAATCAAAAGAAAAAAGAAGGGGGAGGGTGAGAGTGAGCAAGAGAAAGGAAGAAAGCGAAGGAGAGAGAAAAAGAAAGGAAAGAGAGAAGGAAGGAAGGAAGGAAAGAAGGAGGAAGGAAAGGAAGGAAGATCAAATATATAAAGATATTCACTATAAGCGGACCCTGAACAATTATCACAATACTATAAGAAAGGGATTGGCAGTAGCAGAAAACTGCTGGGGAGCGGGGCACACTTCATCAGTAAGGGTACCTGATCTCAAACCTGGCGAAGTGGGGACCAAAGGGAGTCCCAAACTTTACCTGTACAATGACCATTTGTATAACTAATCCTGAATTGTACCCCACATCTTTAAAATTATTTAAAAAAATGAAGATAGAAAATAAAACAGTGGTTATCAGAAACAGACAATGGAGGGGCTGGAAATGGGGATATGTAAGTCAAAGGATACAAAATAGAACATATGTAGGGTAAAAAACTCTCTAGATCTAATAATGTACAACATGAGGACTGTATGTAGTTAATAGCAATGTATAGTATTAGGAATTTTTAAAAACAAGTAGATTTTTGCTGCTGTTGTCAGAAAAAAGTAACTGTGTGAGATGATAGATATGTTAATTTGCTTCACCATGGAAACCGTCTCACTATCTACAAGAAGGAACCCTCAAATCTTGGAATTCATTTATTAAAACAATTGTGTATTTATTCTTACATGTTTGAACTTCAGCCACCTTCAAAGTACTCTCTGATGCAATACGCCTATCGAGGCACTTTTTCCATTGCTCAAAACAACTTTTGAACTCGTCAATTTTGATGCCTTTTAGTGCTTCTGCCAACAACAGCAAAAAGTTTCCCTTTGAAGACTTTTTTCACCCAGCGAAACAAAAAACAGTAGCTCCAGGAGAGATCGGGGAATAGAGAGGGTGGGGCAAGGGGATCATGTGGTTTTTGGCCAAAAACTTCTGGGGCAAGGGAGTCATGTGGTTTTTGGCAAAAAAAGACTGCTGAACACTCAGTGCAGTGTGGGCAGGTGTGCTCATAAATCACCCATCATGAAACGGGCAAATCCATTGAAAGAATCTCCAAAAAATATTCACTGAAATGGAACGCAGCCTCTCACAACAATGCTACCTGGTACACTGATGCCAAAGGGTTCCTAGAACACTTACCTAGCAGGGGAAGCCTCTGCTACAAGGGGCCTGCCCTCCACAAAATAATTCCAAGCAAAACTCAAATATGCACAATAAAAATTACTTTTTAAAAAAGGAGAAAGACTGGGGAAGCAATGAGGGTTTCTTGCCACTGAGGGTGCTCTCCCAGCTTTTCTGGAATTCCTGCGTCTTCCCCGTAAATGCCAAGTGGAGGATTGCAGGAAGAAGCCAGCAAATGAACGTGGATTCCACTTGGGTCTGAGGTTTCCAGGGATTCCAGCTCTCTCAACAGCCTATGTCTGGCCTTTATGAATTGGCTACATTCTTAGTTGCTCCCCTCTTACCCACTGTTATGACTGTCACTTCTTCCACACATGCTCTACCAGAGGTCAAGCAGTCTGTGTGTCTCATCTCTCCTCAGAGGGACTTGTCACCCTTTTGTATCAGTTCACTGGTTGCCTTGTTGCCTCAGCTTTCCCTTGGTTTCAAACAAAGGACTATAATGTTATAGATTATCGGGCTTTTTTCTTTCTTAGGGTTAAGGTAACTTTCTCTTGAGACTTTCTAAATCTTATGTGGAAGTAGAACCCTCTTTTATTAATATTTTTTATTATTGGTACTAAGAACAGTATTCAACAGTATTCAAATAATCCAGGGCCTAGCAAACAATGCCTTGCAAGATAAATCTTGCCCTTGGCTTATTTTTGTATAGCCTTTGAATTAATATTGTTTTCTTTTTAAAAAAATCATTTTTAAAGCATTATTTTTTAAAAACAGAACAATATGACACAGAGACTATATGTGACCCACAAAGACTGAAATATTTAATACCAAACCTTTAAAAATATGCGGTGGTCCTGTATTAATCTAGTATCTATTATTCTACTTTACACTATTGTATACATTTTTGTCGCTTCATTAATTTATTCACAGATTGGAAAGTATGGATTATTTTCTGATCTTCCCCTTATCCCTCAAGAAAGCATCCAGTTTTACAATACCATAGTTTAATTTTGGGAAGCTAGGTACAGGGTCAGGTAAACATACAAACATATATTCATGGAAACTAACATTAGTTAATGCTATTAAAGAATATGGAAAACTAGTCTTTAGTTAAATACACTTATTCTCTCTACTTAGTTGAAGTTGATATTTTGAAATAATCAGTTATTTTTCTTCTCAGATATTCTCGAATTCTCAAATTTGTTACATTTCATAACAAGAATATCTTATAATTCTTGAAAATGTGTATGCTTTTAGCTTTTAGGAGATAATACTTTTTGATGATTTATTTTTTAATTAAAAAGTAAACATTGTATCTATTTACAATGTACAACATGGCATTCTGATATCTGTATACATTATGGAATGGCTAAACAACAAACACATGCATTACCTCACATACTTATTATTTCGTGCTGAGAACACTAAAAATCTGTTCTCTTACCAATTTTCAAATATACAATATATTATTAATAACTGTAGTTACCATGATGTACTATAGATCTCTGAACTTATTTCTCCTAACTGAAATTTCGTGTCCTTTGACCAACATAAGTGAGATCATGTGATATATGTCTTTCTATGCCAGGTTTATGTGACATGTCCTCCAGGATCATCCATGTCGCCACAAACTAAAGTATTTCTATTTTTTAAAAGTCCGAATAGTATTCTATGGTGTATATATACCACATTCTCTTTATCCACTTAAACTGATTCCATATCCTGGCAGTTGTGAATAATGGTGTAATGAACATGGGAGTGTATATACTTCTTCAACATACTGATTTCATATTTTTTTGCTTATATACACAGTAATGGGGTAACTGGGTCATATGTATTTCTATTTTTCATTTTTTTTAGAAACCACCATACTGTTTTCCATAATAGCTGCCCTAATTTACATCCCCATCAATCTTATACTAAGGTTTCCTTTTCTCACTAGTACTCATGATGTTTCATCTTTTTGGTAATAACCATTTTATTAGGTGTGAGATGATAACCTCATTGTCATTTTAATTTGCATTTCTCTGATGATTAGTGATGTTGAGTTTTTTTTTCTTGTGCCTGTTGCTCATTTTAAAATCAGGTTATTTATTTTCTTACTGTTGAGTTTTTTATAAACTAGTTATTAACCCCTTATCAGATGTATATTATCATTCCATAGGTTGTCTTTACACTCTGTTGAATGTTTCTTTTGCTTTACAGAAGCTTTTTCATTTGATATAATCCCATTTTTTAAGTTTTGCTTTTGTTGCCGATGACTTTAAGATTATAGCTACTAGCCGGGCTCGGTGGCTCAGCCTGTAATCCCGCGCCTTTGGGAGACTGAGGTGAGTGGATTGCCTGAGCCCACGGGTTCGAGACCCGCCTGGGCAAGCGAGACCTCATCTCTACAATAAATCAAAAAATCAGCCGGGC
>CAUYQG010025804.1:0-23742 GCA_963574415.1 Tarsius wallacei
AGCTAGATTAATAAATAAAAAGACTCAGTTCAATAGTAAATTAAAAGACGATATTACAACTGATACAACAGAAATTCAAAAGATCATCTGAGAGCAGGGAGACAGCCCACAGACTGGGAAAAAATATTTGCCAACTGTATATCTGACAAAGGCCTAACATCTAGGATCTACAAGCAACTCAAATGTGCTGAAAAGAAAAAAAAAACAGCCCCGTTACAAAGTGGGCTAAAGAAATGAATAGACACTTCTCAAAAACGACATATGAGCAACCAGCAGATACATGAAAAAATGTTCAGCCTCACTAGTCATCAAGGGAGATACCACCTAACTCCAGTCAGAATGGCCATCATCAGTAACTCAAAAAATAACAGATGCTGAAGAGAATGTGGCAAAAAGGGAACACTTCTACATGGTTGGTGGGAGCGTAAACTAGTACAGTCTCTATGGAAAACAGTGTGGAGATTCCTAAAAGTTCTAAAAATCAACCTTCCATATGACCCTGCAATCTCCCTAATGGAAATATACATGGAAGAACGGAAATCACTATAAAAAAGATATCTGCACATATACATTTGTCGCAGCCTTGTTCACAATAGCAAGAACAGGGAACCAACTGTGCTGTCCATCAAAAGATAACGGGATAAAAAAATGTGGTAGTTATACACGATGGAATATTATGCAGCTATAAAGAAGAACAAAATCATGAACTTCACAGCAACCTAGATGGTTTCTTTGGCTTTGCAGAGGCTTGTCAGTTTGGTGAGGTCTCATTTGTCTATCTTATCTCTTATGGCCTGGGCATTTAGGGTTTTGATCAGGAATTGGTTGCCAGGACCAACTTCCATAAGGGTGTCTCCTGCATCTTCTAAGGTTCTTATAGTTTGAGGTTTTACATTTAGGTCTGTGATCCATTTAGAGTTATTTTTGTGCATGGGGATAGGTAGGGGTCCTGTTTCAATCTTCTGCATGTGGTCAGCCAGTTTTCCCAGCACCATTTACTGAATAGGTTCTCATCTCCCCAGTTTGGGAGTGTGATGCCTCTTGCTTTTTTTTTTTTTTTCCTGAGGATTGTTTTGGCTATTCTTGGTAGTTTATGTTTCCATATGAATTCCTGTATGGTTGTTTCTAGGTCTGAGAAGAATGTTGCTGGTAATTTGATGGATATTGCACTAAATTTGTAGATCACCTTAGTAATGTACAACTTAAAAATTTTGATTCTTCCAATCCACGAGCATGGAATATTTTTCCACTTCTTTGTGTAATCTTTGATTTATTTGAGCATTGTTTTGTAGTTTTCATTGTAAAGGTCTTTTACATCTGTGGTTAGGAAGATTCCAAGGTATTTCATTATTTTGTGGCTATTGTGAATGGAATTGTGCTTTTTATATGGCTTTCTGTTTGCTTATTATCAGTGTATAGAAATGCTATTATCTTGTACACATTTATTTTATACACTGAGACTTTACCAAAGTTCTTTATTAGTGCAAGGGGTTTTTTGACAAATTCTCATAGGTTTTCAAAGTATAGAATCATGCCGTCTGCAAAAAGAGGTAACTTGACCTCCTCTTTTCCTATTTGAATACCCCTGATTGCCTTCTCTTCTCTGATTGCTCTGGCTAGGACCTCCAAAACTATGTTGAACAGGAGGGATGAGAGTGGGCATCCTTGTCTTCTTTCGGTTTTCGGGGGAAATGGCTCCAATTTCTGTTTGTTTAGCAGCATGCTGGCTGTGGTTTTCTCATAGATGGCTCTTACTATTTTGAGGTGTGTTCCATCTATGCCTAGGTGTTTGAGGGTTTTTATCAGGAAGGGGTGCTGGATTTTATCAAAAGCTTTTTCTGCATCTAATGATATAATCATGTGGTTTTTGTTTTTATGTCTGTTGATGTATTTAATTATGTTTATGGTCTTATGAGTGTTGAACCAGTCTTGCATCCAGGGGATAAAGCCTACTTGGTCGCGGTGGATAATTTTTGTGATGTGTTGTTGAATCCGGTTTGCTAGGATCTTGTTGAGAATTTTTACATCTGTGTTCATCAAGGATATTGGCCTGTAGTTCTCTTTCTTTGTTGAGTCTTTACCTGGCTTGGGTATCAATGTGATGTTAGCTTAATAAAATGATTTAGGAAGACTTCCATCTTTCTCAATCACCTGGAATACTTTCAATAGAATTGGTATCAGTTCTTTCTTGTATGTCTTGTAGAATTCTGCTGGATAGTCATCTGGTCCAGGATTTTTTTTTTTGTAGGTAGCTTTCTTATGACATAGTCAATTTCCTGGATTGTTATTGGTCTATTTAGGGTCTCAATTACTTCTTGTTTCAATCTAGGGAAGTTGTGTGATGTCAGAAAGTCCTCCACTTCCTTTAGGTTTTCAAGTCTGTTTCCATACAAGGATATATAGTGGCCTCTGGTAATCTTTTGTATTTCTTCAGGGTCAGATATGACTTCATCTTTTGTTTCTGATTGTGCTTATTTGGGCTTTTTCTCTCTTTTTCTTGGTCAGTGTAGCTAGGGGACCATGGATCTTGTTGATCCTTTCAAAGAACCAGCTTTTTGTTTCAATGATTTTTTGTATCGTCTTTTTGTCTTTTATGTCTTGGATTGGGCTTTTATTTTGGTGATCTGAATTCTTCTGCTGAAGTTAGGGTTTAGATGGTCTTGCTTTTCCAGCTTCCTTAGGTGACCTGTTAGGCTGTCAACTTGGAAGAAAACTTCCATTTTCTTCATGTGTGTTTTTAAAGATATGAATTCTCCTCTTACTACTGTTTTCATGGCATCCCAGAGATTTTGGTAAGATGTTTCTTGATTTTTATTTGTTTCCAGGTATCTTTTAATCTCTGTTTTTATTTCAGTGTTGACCCAGGAGTTGCTTAGCATCATTCTGTTTAGTGTCCATGTCTATTTGGGTTTGGGGGGATCTTTGTTGTTGTTGATATTTATTTTTATTTCACTGTGGTCTGAAAAAGTGCATGACAAAATTTCAATTTTATGAAATGAATTGTACCTTACAACTTTAAAATAAAAATTTTAAGATGTTATTAAAAATAAAATAACAATTTTTAACATTTTATTTAAATTGAAATATATTTTTTACAAGTCAGTATTTCTTATTAAAAATTCAATAAAATTTGTAAAGGAAATAAATTGACATTGATTGGAAATTGCCTGGGGAGAGAGGCCACATAACATCATTAAAGGTACCTGATCTCAAACCCGATTTTGTGTTATTAAAATGTAATAAAACAACATGTGTTGGTGTGGTTGCAGAGAAAAGAAAATGAATGTCCACTATTGGTGTGAATGCACACTAGTTTATCCCCTCTGAAAAGTCATTTGTAGACTTCTTGAAGACCTAATAATAGACTTGCCACTCGATCCAGCAATCCCGTCACTGGATATATAACCAAAGGAAATAAAATTATTCTAACTAAAAAAAAAAAATACCTGCACTGGTATGTTTATTGTAGCACTATTCACAATGCCAAAAACATGGAATCAAGCTAGATGACCAATCAGTAGTGGATTTGATAAAGATAATGTGGGCTATATACACCATGGCAAAAGATGCAGCCACCGAAAAAAGAATAAAGTCATGTTCTTTGTATCAACATAAAAACAACATAAACAGGAGACTATTATCCTAAGTGAAATTACCCAGAAACAGGTAACCAAATACCAGTATTCTGACTTACAAGTGATAGCTAAACACTGGTTACACATGGTAATAGCAATGAGAATAGATACTTAAGACTCCTTAAAGGGAGGGGTTAGGGAGAAGGGCAATGGTTGAAATCTGCCTATTGGGTACCATGTTTGCTTAATAGAACCCCAAACTCTAGCATTATGCAATATTACTCATGTAACCAACCTACATATGTCCTACCTGAACATAGATTTTTTTAAAAAATAGAGCAAAGAAGACTTACATTCAGACACATTATCACTTGAATAGAAGAGCCAAGAAGTGTCCTTCTCAAACAGAAATGACCAGAAAGGTCCCCAATGGCTAAATTAAAATACCTATCATACAACTAGATAGTAGATCATGCTTACCAAGGGATAGGAAAAGGAAGAAACAAAGATGTGTCAGTCAAAGTGTACAAAGTTTCAGTTATACAATAGGAATAAGTTTTGGAAGTCTACTCAACAACATAGAGCCTATAATTAACACTATTGTATTGCATACTTTAAAAATTGCTTAAAAAGTAGATTTTATGTTGTGTTCTTACAAAAAAATGAAAGTAAAATAAATAGAGTAGGAAAAATTATTAGAGGTGATGGATAAGTTAATGGCCTTAATTATGGTGATAATTTCATAAGGATATACTTATCTTCAAATTAATCATTTTATTCATTAGATAGGTAGATCCTTTTGAATGTCAATCATACCTCAATAAAGCAGCTTTAAAAAGAATACATATAGAAAATAGCCATATCAGGAGTGACGGATTAGCAAATAATATCATTGGGATCTAGAATATCTCATGTTGTCAATATAAATTAAAGTGATTCTGTTCATACACTAAGTCACACTATATTTGAATTTTAAGTAACTGAATTTTTACTGCTGAACTTCAGGATTAGCCAGAATTTCTTCTTTTTTTCTTTTTTTTTTATTATTGAGACAGGGGTTGTGTGTCAAGCATAGGTACATCAGTAGTCTATGCGCAGGTGAAGTTTGGGCCTCCAACTTGTCCTCACTTCCTCTGGTTTAGAATTAAGTAACCTTTGTTATGCTATGTGCTGTCCCCTCTCCCTCTCTTCTCTGGCAGTGTCCCATGACTGCTGATGCCTCCCTTGTAGCATTGTGATAAATGTTCAGGACCCAGTTATGAATGAGAACATATGGTATTCTTTTCTTTGTTTCCGTGATAGATTACTAAGTATGATGTACTCTAAATCCATCCAGTTTGCTGCAAAATACATAATTTTGTTCTTCTTTATAGCTGCAAAACATTTTCTTTATCCAGTCTACTTTAGATAGGCAGCAGGGTTGGTTCTATGCTTTTTGCTATTTTTAATAGTTTGGCAATGAATATGCATGTGCAGGTATCTTTTTTGTAGAACAAATTATGTTCCTCTGAGTATATTCCCAGAAAGGGTATTATTGGGTCATATGGAAGGTCAATTTCTTGCTTTTTAAAAAATTGTCACACTCTTTTTCATAGAGATGGGACTAATTTGCAGTCCCACCAACAGCATAGAAGCATTTCCTTTTCTCTGCACCAACACCAGCATCTATTGTTTTTTATTTATTAATGATGGCCATCCTTACTAAAGTTAGATGGGATCTCAATATGGTTTTAATTTGCATATCTCTGATGATTAGTGAGGCTGAGCATTTTTCCATGTGTCTGTTGACTGCTTACATGTCTTCTTTTGAGAAATGTCTATTCATGTCTTTGCTACTCTTTAATAGGAAGGTTGGTTTTCCTTTGCTGTGTTTCTCCTTTTGGCTTGTTTGAGTTCCTTGTAAATCCTAGATGTTAGACCCTTTTTAGATACATAATTAGCAAATATTTGTTTACTAATTCTGTGGGTTGCCTCCCCACTCTCTTGATGGTGTGTTTTGCTGTGCAGAAGGTTTTCAGTTTGATGAGGTCCCACTTATCTATTGTAATTTCTATGTCCCCTGCTCATAGAGTGGAATAATCATTACTTTCAAGATGCCCATTCTACACAAGACAATCTACAGATTCAGCACATTACCCATCAAAATACCAACATCATTCTTCTCAGACCTGGAAATGACAATACAGAAATTCATATGGAAACAAATAAGATCATGAATAACTAAAAAAGAAAATCCTCAGCAAAAGGAACAAAGCAGGAGGTATCACTCTGGTTCTAAAATAAGATGATAGCCTTAGCTAATACCTTGATTTTCAGTCTCATGACACCTGAGGAAAAAATCCAACTACATCATGTCCAATCTTCTGACCTAATGTGTAATACAAAATTTAAGTTTTCAGCTACTAAGTTTTGGGTAACACTTTGTAGCAATAGATGACTAATGCTAACTTTGGTAACTGAAATCAGGGTACAACTGTAATAAATAACAAAAAATGTGGGAATGTCTATGGATTTGGGCAGTAGTCATAGGCTGGAAATAATTTTTAAAGCACAATGCCTATATCATCTTTGAAGGAGTTAAAAATAACTCCACTCTGTCATATTGACTATTAAGTTAAAGGCACTTTTGAAGCAGCAGATAAATAAAGATCAATATGAACTTAGTGTTGTTTCTTAAAAGTAGAAGATAATATTGCCATGTGAAAGATGCAATATTTTTATTATCAGGGATAAGAAAGTTGAGGCCAGATTAATTCTGTACAAAAAAAACTTTGCTAAACAAATGCTTATTCTTCTAGTTACTTCTCTAACCAATTAGCTATCCTAAACCAAGTGTCTATGATTTAAAACACTTTAAAATTTGCTATTATTTATCCAATTTCATGTATAAGTAACTGACTTAATTTCTTTGTGTCTTAATTTATTGATAAGGGCTTCCATGCCATCTAAAACATTTACAAATACATTTGTATGCTTTTCTCTTACAAATATGTGTTCATTCGATTTAATTATTTGACTCAACTAGGATCCTACGAAGGTGGAGGTGTTTTGTCACCCATACCCGTACACTGTATACTACACCTGAACTTTAAGGACAGTGCTAATTAGGGCTATCAAACTCCTAGTATAAATTGCAGATTTAAATGATGCTGGCATTGAAAGCAAATAAGTGAGAAACATGTTATTGGAAAATGTTACATAGTAAAATAATTATTTATAAAATTGCATTCTACCATGATTTGGAAAACAGAACTTGCAAACAAAGAACTGGGCTATTTATATGGGGAGATTTCCAAACAAATTTTTGGAAGTATGGCCTGGTTTATTCTTGCTGCTTGTAGTAAAATACAAGAGGACAGATCATTTGAGAAAAAAAAGTTGAACACTATTACAGATAAATAAAGACAGAGACTACTTAAGATCAGATAAACAGATTTTAATCATTAATAACATTGCAAAAGAAAAATAAGTCCAGTGTGAACAGCTCTTCAATCAGTACAGAGATGACTCATGTTTTATCATAAGAATAAGAGAGTAGAGACAGGGGCAATCAGAGACTCAGTAGACTCAGAAAAATAAAAGCATCACTGAATATGGGAAGACAAGATTGATTAGTGTAAAATCCATTGACTTTGTTAACTGGCTCTTATTGAAGATAGGTTCCTACCCTCCCACATAGACTGAGAGACAGGGGCTCTATATTCAGGTGTTGTCTGAAACAAACAGTAAAGTCTTTTGGCAACCTTGATGTTTTTTAGACAGACACTAAGGAGGAGAGGGCTGGGGTCAAGTGATGTAACCATGAGCTGTTAGAAACTTTTAGTGTTTGTAGATACAATAACACTTTTCAAGAACCATCCACCATGACCAGATGGAATTCATTCCCAGGGTGCAGAGCTGGTTCAACATTTGCAAGACCATAAACTTAATGTAGCACATTAACAGATGCAAAAACAAAAAACACATGATTATATCATTAGATGCAGAAAAAGCTTTTGACAAAATCTAGCACCCTTGCTTGATGAAAACCCTTGCGCACCTAAGCATAGAAGGAACATGTTTGATAAATCCACAGTCAACATTTTGCTAAATGGGCAGGAGCTGAAAACATCCCCCTAAGAATCTAAAAACAGGAACAAGACAAGGATGCCCACCTTCACGCCTCCTGTTTAACATAGTGCTAAAAGTCCTAGCTGGATAAATCAGGCAACAACAACAAAAAAGTAAAACAGGGGGTATCCAAATAGGAAAAGAGAAAAGTAAGCTACTTCTCTTTGCAGAAGATACCATTTTATACCTTGAAACCCATAAGGAGTCTCTCAAAAGCCTCCTGGCACTGATAAATGACTTTGGTAAAGTCTCGGGTTACAAAATCAATATAAAACAACAACAGAAACAACAAACAGTTACATTTCTTACACCAGCAATGAGCATGCAGAGAACCAAATAAAAAAACACAATCCTATCCACAATAGCTAGACACACAAAAAAATAAAATACCTTGGTATCCATTAACCAGAGAAGTGAAAGATCTTTGCAATGAGAATTAAAAAACACTGTTCAAAGAAATCAGGGATAACATAAGCAATTGGAAAAGGATTAGAAGAACAAGAGAAACAGGCAAAATGGTGACAGAACCAGTGGGAGTGGTAGTGTCTCTGCAAGGGCAAGAGTCCATAAAGACAGTCTGCATGAGTGGGTTTGTGTAGGTGGGTGAGTGAAAGTCTATGTGGAGGAGACTCAGGATCAGGCACTTGGAGTTCCCCTCCAGAAGCAGCTGCAACCCACCACTGCCCTGAGATTGGAAGCCCCAGTATGCAGAGTCATCTGCCGTTCTCAGGGGTCCCTTAGGTGGAGGCAGCAGAGATCAGCTGCTCCTCAGCATCTGTCACCTGGTCCATGCCACCACCTGTGGCAGCAGGCTGGATACTAGCAGTGAGAACAATGGAGAAAGCACAGGGAGGAAAGCTGAAGCTGAGCCCTGCTGCCAGCAAACAGATGCCAACTGTCAATTTTTTCTTTGTCCCAGGACTGGGCAGAGACCTGTTCAGCTCTGGTCAGCCTCCAACCTGAGACCCAGAGGCAATCTCTGCACCTGCCTCAGATTGACCATTGCTGGCCCAAAGAGGAAACTTCAGGAGCAGGCATGGAGAGACAGATGCCCCACCCCCACGCTGTACCAGACAAAGACACATCTGATCTGAGCGGGAGACTTGGCGGCAGCAGCAGCAGCACCAATGGACGAGTAGGGTGAGTCCATATCTGATTCACCCTCCTCCCACAGCAATCTGTGAGGAGTCTGACTCGTGCTAAGAGTAACCCAATTGGCCTGCACCAAGAGCAGAAGGGAAGGACTGGAGACCAGTACCAGCTCCCTACTGTGGTGGCAGCCAAAAGCAACAGCAATGCTAAGGGAAGGAATCTAATGTTCCAGAAATGGCCAAAGAGGGAACTCTTTTTATCTTTCCTTTCTTCTGCTTTTGTTTTTGCATTTGTTTTGTCTTTGCATTTTTCATTAATTTTAATTTTTCTGTTTGCAGATGGGTATTTTTGAGGAAGAGGGCATCATGAGGTTTGTTTGTTTGTTTTTATGTTTTCTTATATGTTTTTTGTTTTCATTTTCCTTGTTTTTTGTTTGATTCTTTGTTTCTTTGTTAGTTGGCATGCAAGTCTTTCTTCTTCTTCTTCTTCTTCTTCTTCTTCTTCTTCTTCTACTTCTTCTTCTTCTTTTTCTCTCTCTTCATCTTCCTTTCACCTTGTTACTGCCTTTTTCCATTCCTTTCCTTTTTCCTATCTCATTTTGCTTTCAGGGGGCATACATATGTCACCAATACATAGACAGATTGTAAGAGAGTTGGAAGTGAGTTCCAAGGGTTCAAAACACCTGTCATCGAATACTGTGATCTGCAGATAGCTTCTGTACCACAGCTTCCCAAATCACACTTTAATCAAATCTCAAAATTGCATAAAAACCAGTCCCTCAACGCCAGTCTGGCTTCAAAATTTAACAAATTTAGAGGATCTATGCAAGTAAGAATAGGGGATTGAGCAATCAGAAGTGAAAGATATTCCCCCCATCATTGAACAATGGAATAAAAGAGGGGAGGAAAGGGAATGAAAGCCATCACAAATAAAGAAGAACCAAAGGAGTAACACAGGTTCCATCTAGATTCCTGGGAATACAGCACCTGATAATGTAGACTTCAGAACTCAAACAATGAAGAGTCCCCAGAATGACTGGTCTCAAACCACAAAAACAGATAACAAGATATTAATAGAAAGAATAAATAGAAAGGAGGAGAGAAAAGAGGAAAGAATGAAGGAGTTGATAACTGAGATGACAGCAATAAAGAATACAGTAAATGAAATGAATAACAGACTGACAAGCATGGAAAACAGAATTAACAAAGGAGAAGAAAGAATCTTAGAGCTTGAGGGCCAAAATATGGAGCTAATCCAAACTGTTAAAAACATGGAATAAAGCCTCCAAGAGATGTGTGATTATATCAAGAGGCTGAGCCTATGCTTAATTGGCATTCCTGAGGAAGACAGAGAGACAGAAACCACCCTTGAACAAACATTCCATAAAAATATTCAAAAAAACTTCTCTCATTTAATCAGAGATGTCACTATTCAAACCCAAGAGCTCTAGAGAGCCTATGTTACACATCAGATGAGAAGACCAAGTCCTAAACACATAGTACTTCATTTACACAAAGTACGTATAAAAGAAAAAAATCTTAAGGCAGTGAGAGAGAAAGGTCAGACTACCTACGGGGAATACCAACTAGAATAATAGCAGATTTATCTAGAGAAACACTACAGGCTAGAAGAGACTGGGATACAGTCTTCAAAGTTCTCAAAGATAAACAATCCCAACAAGAACTTCCTACCCAGCTAAGCTAATCTTCATCAGAAATGGAGAATTAAAATCCTTCTCAAACATTCAATCTTTAAGAGTTTATGCCACCTACAGACCTGCTCTACAAGAAATGCTTAAGAAAGTAGCAAACACAGAAGAAAGGGGAAAAAAGCCATGCTCTTCCGAAGCATGCAGGAAAAAGATGGACAGCACACATAAATATCAACCTCCAAATCTAAAGAAAACTGACAAGCAAACAAACAAACAACAACAACAAACTCTATAAGAACCTTATGACAGGGAAAAACTCTGACATCTCAATAATTAGCCTGAATTTGAATGGACTAAAAGAACCACTGAAAAGATATAGAATGGCAAACTGGATTTAAAAAAAATATGTTGCAACAATATGCTCTCTCCAGGAGACTCATCTCCCCAGAAAGGACACTCACAAACTCAAAGTAAAAGCATGGGAAAAAAATTTCAGGGAAACAGAAAATAAAAGCAGGAGTTGCAATCTTAATATCAGACAAAATATCCTTTAAACTATGAAAAATTTGAAGAGATATGGAAGGCCAATACATAATGATAAAAGGTTGAATTCATCAACAAGAAATATCCATCCTAAACATATATGCACCCAACATAAGAGCACCAACTTTTATAAAGCAGCTTCTAGGAAAAATTTAAAAAGATATTGACTCTAACACTAACATAGCTGAGGATTCAAATATACCACTAACAACCCTTGATAGATTATTGAGGAAAAAAATCAACAAGGAGATCTGGAACCTCAGCTTGATACTTCACCAAATGGACTTAACAGATACTTACAGGACACTCTGCCCAACAACCACAAAATAAACATTCTACTCATCACCACATGAATTGTACTCCAACATTGACTACATCCTCAGCCATAAATAAAGCATAAACAAATTCATAAGATTGAAATGCTGCCATGCACATTCTCAGAACACAGTGGAAAAATATAAATATCAACAACAAAGCTCCTCTGAAACCAACAAAGACATGAACACTAAACAACATGACGCTGAACAACTCCTGGGTCAATATGGAAAGCAAAGCAGAATTTAAAAGATTTCTGTAACTAATGAAAATAGTGACACATCTTACCAAATCTCTGGGATGCCATTAAAGCAATACTGAGAAGGGAATTAATTTATTTATGAGGATACATCAAGAAAATTGAAAGAAAATAAATTGGCAGCCTAACAAATCACCCTAACTTCAGCAGAAGAATTCAGATCACCAACGTCAAAGCTCAAATACAGGACATAGAAGGTGAAAATACCATAGAAAAAAATCAATGAAACAAAAATCTGGTTCTTTAAAAGGGTAAACAAGATTGATGGATCTCTAGTCAGAATGACCAAGAAAAGAGAAAAAGTTCAAATAAACACAATCAGAAATGCAAAAGATCAAATCACAACAGATCCTGAAGAAAAAAAAAAAAATCAGAGATTACTATGCACACTTCTAGAAAAAAACCCTCAAAAACCTAAATGAGATTAAGGGATTTTTGCCATCACACAACCTACCAGAGTTAATACAAGAAGAAATTGAGACATTAAACGACCAAGAACAATGCAGAAAATTGACTCTTTCATAAGAATCGACCTACAAAAAAGTTCTGGACCAGATGTCTTTCCAGTGGAGTTCTCCAAAACATATAAGGAGGAGCTGATACCAATCCTATTGAAAGTGTGCCAGGCAATTGAGAAAGCTGGAACTCTCTCCAAGTCATCTTGTGAAGCTAACACCACACTGATACCCAAACCAGGTAAAGATCCAATAAAAAAAAGAGAACTACAGGCCAATATCCTTGATGAACATAGATGTAAAAATTCTCAAAAAGATTCTAACAAACAAGATCCAACAACACATTTCTAAAATCATCCACCATGACCAAGTAGCCTTCATCTCTGGGATGCAAGGCTGGTTCAACATCCACAAGACCATAAATGTAATTCAACACATCAAAGGATGTAAAAATAGGAAATACATAATTATATCATTAGATACAGAAAAAGTTTTTGATAAATTCCAGCTTCTCTTCTTGATAAAAAAACCTTGAACACCTAGGCAAAGAGGGAACATGCCTTAAAATAGTAAGAGCCATCTATGATAAACTCACAGTCAGCATGGAAAAATGGACAAAAATCGGAAGTATTTCACCTGAAAACTGGAACAGACCAGGGCTGTCCACTTCCACCCCTTCCACTCAACATAGTGTTGGAAATCCTAACTAGAGCAAGCAAATTAGAGAAGGAAATTAGGGGTATCCAGATAGGAAAAGAGGAAGTTCAGTCATCACTTTTTGCTGATAATAGGATGCTATAACTCAAAAATCCAAGAGAATCTGTCAAAAATCTTCTTGCACTGATAAAGGACTTTGACAAAGTCTCAGGGTACAAAATCAATAAGGAAAAGATAGTCACATTCTTATACACCAACAACAAATAGGCAGAGAACCAAATAAAAAGCACAATCTGTTTTTTAAGAAGATAGTGGCAGAGCCAGTTGGACTAAGTGAGTCCCAGTATGAGTGACTAAGAGTATGGAAAATTTTGCATATGTGTCCGTGAGTAAGTGGGTGTGTGAGTGTCTGACTGAGTAGGGACTTGGGAACAAGTGGTCAGGGCTCTCCTGGTTAAATGGCTGGTGCTGCAGCTGCCCTGCTTGGACTCTAGTGCTTCCCAGGGCACAGAAGCTGAGCACTATTTTTTTTTTTAAATCAGCAAAACCCTTCCCAGGAAGAAGCTGTTGGGATCCAGGCTCTGCCTCACCACTGCAGCACCTGTTAGATCACTAGCAGAAAAGGCTGTGGAGGGATCACAGCAAGGGATCCCAGAGGTAGAGCCCCACTGGAGAAGACAAAAGAAGTACCTTGCTACCATCTTAAAAATGTAGCAGGAATGTGCTCCGGCTTGCTCACCATGGAGCGACAGATCCAGTGACAAATGCAACCCAATCTCTTTGACCTGTGGATTAACTACTCAAGGATTGATCATGACTCAAAAGGAATATCCCAAAAGCACAAACTCCAAAGGGACAGGACGAGGGCTCAGTCTTAGGTGCTCCACTCCCTACCCTGATTCGGTCCTAGGAAAAAGGGTGTGGCCAGAAAAGGACAAGGAAGACCTCAAAGAAATCAGTGGTGAGTTCAGGACTGGCCCAACACCCACATACCCAGCAATCCTCTGAATGCCAGACCCACACAACTAGGGCATGACTAACAAAGATAAACCCAGGTGGAGCCTGGATGTCATCTGCAATAGGAAGACTTCATTCCAGGATAAGCTTGGCTGGGACACCCCCACCAGTACCTGAGGAAGAGACAATCCCACACCTCCCCACCATAGGGGAACCCCTGACTATACTAGTGTGGGAGGAAAGAACTGAAGCCCCATCTACTTCCACTGCCCCCACCTCCTTCTCTTGGCCAGACACTGAGGAGTTTGTGAATGAAGCAGAAGCTCTGCAGGAGACAACAGAAAGCCAGCTGAGAGGAACAGCTACAAAATCTGCCACAAAAAGGCAGGGTATTTTTGATAGTTTGTTAATTTTTAAAAATATTTTTCTTTTGTGCATGAATATATATGTGAGGATTCAATCTGCATCTCCCACCCCTTACACCATCAGACCTTTTTCTCCTCTTTCTTTCTTCATTATTTGTTTTCTATTTATGGGTGTACTTGAAGGATTGAGTGTTTATCTTTCAGTTTTTTATTTGTTTGTTTTGACTTTTTGTTCTTTTTTTTGGTTCAATGTGTGTGTAAATACATGTCTGAGAGCTTGATTTGAATTGCTTTTGTGTTTTTTTTTCTCCTTTCATTTTGAGTTTTGTGTGTGTGTGTGTGTGTGTTTGGTTTTCCTTTTTTTGTTGCTGTTGTTGCCTTTTGTTTTGTTTTCCTTTGTTGTTATTCCAGTTTGCTGGTGTGTGTATGTGTGTGTGCGTGCGTGCTTAATTGCTTTGCTGTTTTTAAAATATATTTTAAATTTTTGTTCATCTCATTTCATTCTACTTTTCTGTTTTCCTGATTTCTTTAACTGTATCTTGGACTCAGGGTGTACACACATGTACCTATTACATTGTAATATAGAGTGGTGGTGGGGATTGGGTCTCAGGGCACCCATACCACAATCAGTGAACATTGTTATTTGCAAGTAGTCTCTGAATCCTAGCTCTCCATTTTCCACCATATTTGGCTCTCAAAACTTCAAGAGACAGCAAAGCTTCCCACCCATAACCCTATTTCAACATAGAACAAAATCAGAACCATGATCAGAGAAGAATAGAGGGCTGAGCAAACATGAGAAGTGAAAGCCTCTCCCACTTCCCCTGAATGATAGAGCTAAAGAGAAAAGAAAGAGATCTGTCACAGATGAGGAAAAATTAATGGAGGAACACAGGTGATTCCCAATTTTATAAAGAGAAAACACCTGAAAAATCAGAACTCAGAGCCCAAACAATGGAAGTCACCAATGACAGGGCCCAGAATACAACATGAATTAGGGAATGGATGGAAAGAGTGAATAAGACTCAAAAAGACAAGAAGCAATACTGAAAGAACTTGTAATAGAGATTTGGACCATAAAAATTTCACCCAGGAAATATATAACAAGGTGACAAGCATGGAAAGCAGAATTAATCTAGCAGAAGAAAGAATCTCAGAACTTGAAGACAAAATATAAAATTAATCCAAATGTAAAAACAACAACAACAACAAAAAAACCCAGAAAACTCAGAAAGAAAGAACAAAGCCACCAAGAGATGTGTGGTGTATCAAGAGCCTGAATCTACAACTGATTGATATCCCAGATGAAAGGAAAATGGAGAACACATTAGAGAAAGTATTCCAGGAGGTTATCCAAAAAAACTTTCCCCATGTCACCAGAGATCTGACCATCTAAACACAAGATACAGAGAACACCCACAAGATATCAAATAAGAAGACTAACACCTAGACAAATAGTAATCTGCCTACACAAATTAATACATGAGAGAAAAGATTCTAAAGGCAGCAAGAGAAAAAGGTCAGACTCCCTACCAGGGAAAAACAATCAGAATAGCAACAGACCAATTAGCAGAAACACTACAAGCTAGAAGGGACTAGAGCCCAATATTCAAAGTCCTCAAATATACGCAATTTCAACCAAGTACTTAGTACCCAGTCAAGCTAACTTCAGCAATGATAAAGAATTAAAATCCTTCCCAAACATCCAATCCCTAAGAGAATATGCATCTTCCAGACTAGCACTACAGGAGATAGTTAAAAATGTATCAAACACAGAAAAATGAAAAATAAAATGACTACACACTTCCCAAAAGAATAGCAGAATCCAGAATCAACAGAGAATATATCACGGCTGCAAACTTGAAAACACAAACATGCATCACCACAAAAACTAAAAGAAAATAAGCCAAAAAACAAAGAAAAAAACTTTGCTATCCCCATCTCATGATGGGGATAAACAATCACATTTCAATAATCAGCACGAATGTGAATGGACTAAATGCACTACTGAAAAGACTCAGAATGGCAAGCTGGATAAAAAACCATGACCCAATAATTTGTTGCATCCAGGAAACTCATCTCACCACAGGGGTGCACATAGACTAAAAGTTAGAGGATAGAAAATGTGTTTCCAGGAGAATGGTTCACAAAAGAAGGCATGAGTCATGATTTTAATATCAGACAGAGAAAAACCTTTTAAGCTATCAAAAGTTTAAAAAGATATGGTAGGTTACTACATAGTGGTAAAAGGTTCAATCCATCAACACAAAATATCCATCCTAAACATATTTGCACCAAACACAGGAGCACCAGCATTTATAAAGCAACTACTAAGTAAACTAAAAAAAATTGACTGTAACACTATTATACATGGGGACTTAAATACCCCACTAACAGCCCTGGATAGATTCTCAAAGCAAAAAATCAACAGAGTTTAGAAGCCTTAACTTGATCAATCAAATGGACTTAATAGATATCTACAAAATATTCCACCCAAGTATCAGAATATACATTCTACTCAAAGTCACATGGAATGAACTTCTAGATCAATCAAATCCTTGGCCACAAATCAAATATAAACAAATTTTATAAGCTCAAAATACTGCCATGCACCTTCTTAGACCACATTTGAGTAAAAATAAATATCAACAACAACAAAATTTCCCAAAGCCCACAAAGACATGGACACTAAACAGCATGATTCTGAACAACTATTGGGTCAACACAGAAATCAAAACAGGAATTAAAAGATTCCCAGAAACAAACAAAAATGAAGAAACATCTTTCAAAACCCCTGGGATACTATGAAAGCAGTTCTATGAGGGGGAATTTATAACTCTAAGAACACACATCAAGAAAATGGAAATATCACAAGTTAGCAGTCTAACAAATCACCTAAGAGAACTGGAAACACAAGGCCACCAAAACTCTAACTTCAGCATAAGAATCCATATAACCAAAGTATAAGCCCAAATATGGGATATAGAAGACAAAAATATCACAGAAAAAATCAACAAAACAAAAAGCTGGTTCCTTTAAAGAACAAAAAAGATTAATGGATCGCTAGTGAGAATGACCAAAAAAAGAGAGAAAAAGCCCAAATAAACACAATCAGAAATGCAAAAGATCAAATTACAACTGACTGAAGAAATACAGAAGATTATCGGAGATTACTATATATACATGCACGGAAACAAACTTGATAACCCAAGTGAAATGGAGTACTTTCTGACATCAAACAACCTCCCAAGGTTGAAACAAGAAGACATTGAAATACAAAATAGATAATAGCAACCAAGGAAATTGACTCCATCATAAGAGAACTACTTATTTTAAAAAAAGCCCTAGACCAGACAGCTTTCCAAAAGAATTCCAAAAGATGTACAAGGAGGAACTGATACCAGTTTGTTTCTGTTAGAGATTGCATTGAGTCTGTAGATCACTTTGTGTAATATGGTCATTTTAACAATGTTGATTCTTCCAGTCTGTGAGCATGGGATGTTTCTCCATTTGTTTGTGTCCTCTAAAATTTCTTTCTTTAGAGCTTTGTAGTTCTCCTTGTAGAGCTCTTTCCCTTCTTGGATAAATATATTCCTAGGTATTTTAGCTTTTTGGTTGCTATTGCAAATGGAATTGAATTTTTTCTTTGATTCTCAACTTGGTTGTTGTTTATGCATAGCAGTGCTGCCAATTTATATGTGCTGATTTTGTGTCTTGAAATTCTACTGAATTCATTTATCAAGTCCAGGAGTCTTTTGGAGAAGTCTTTAGAATTCTCTAGACATAAGATTATATCATCAGCATACAGAGATAATTTGATTTCTTTTTTTTTTTTTCCAATTTGGATACACTTTATTTCTTTTTATTGCCCAATTGGGCTGGCTAGAACTTCTAGCACTATGTTGAATAGTAGTGGTGAAAGTGGTCATCCTTGCCTTGTTCCATTTCTGAGGGGGGATTTGTTCCACTTTTCTTTATTCAGGGTGATATTGGTTGTGGGTTTGTCTTATATGGCTTTTATTATTTTGAAGAATGATCCCTCTGTGCCTATTTTGCTGAGGGTTTTTTTTTTTTTTATCATAAATAGGTTCTGGGTTTCATCAAATGCTTTTTATGTGTTCATTGAAATGATCATTTGTTGTTAATTATGTATATGTAGTGGATCATGTTGATTGACTTGCATGTATTGAAACAGCCTTGTATCTCTGGGATAAAATCCACTTGGTCGTGGTGTATTTTTTTATGTGCTAGTGAATTCAGTTCACTAATATTGTGTTGAGAATTTTTGTCTCTATGATCATAATGGACATTGGTCTGTAGTTTTATTTTTTTATGTCTTTTCCTGGCTTTCATATAAGAGTGATACTGGCCTTGTAGAATGAGTTAGGAATGATCCTCTCCTCTTCAATCTTGTGGAATATCTTCAGTAAAATTGATACCATTTTTTTTTTTTTTTTTGAAGGTCTAGTAAAATTCAGCTGTGAGTACATCAGGTCCTGGATATTTGTTGTTGCTGTTTTGGGGAGAGTTCTATTTACTGTTTCAATCTCAATATTCATTATTTGTCTATTCAGGGTTTCTATTTCTTCCTGATATATTACCTCTAGATTGTCCACAGCTTTTTTTTTCTGTAGAGTTGTTCATAAAAGTCTTGGATGGTCTTTTTAATTTCCATTGTATCAGTTGGAATGTCTCCAATCTCATTTCTGATTGAGCTAGTTGGGGTTTTCTCTTTTCATTTCTTAATTAATCTATCTTGTGGTTTATCAATTTTGTTTATCTTTGTGAAAAGAAAAGCTGTGTTTCATAAATCCTTTGTATTTTTTATTTCACTTTCATTTAGTTCTGCTCTAATCTCTATTATTTGTTTTCTTCTGCTAGCTTTGAGTTCGGGTTTTTTCCTGTTTCTCTAGTTCCTTGAGATGTGATGTTAGGTTGTCAATATGTGACCTTCAGTCTTATTAATGTAGGCCTTGGGGGCGATAAATTTTCCTCTGAGCATAGTTTTGGCTGTGTCTCAAAAGTTTTGATAACTTGTTTCACTGTTGCCATTTCTTTCAATAATTTTTTTGAATTTCCACCTTGATTTCATTGTTGACCCAAGGATTATTTGGGAGTGTGTTGTTTAAATTTCATGTTTTTATTTTGTTTTGCAAGTTTTTTTAAGAGATAATTTTTAGTTTTATTCCACTGTGGTCTGAAAAAGAATTTGATATGATTTGGATATTTTTTATTTCATTAAGACTTAATTTGTGGTCTATAATATGCTCTATCTTGAAGAATATTTCATATGCTAATGAGAAAATAAGTATAATCTCTAGTTTGGGAATGGAATGTTCTTCAGATGTCTGTTAGTTTCATTTGCTCTAGAGTCCGGTTTAATTCCAATGCTTTTTGTTGTTGAATTTCTGCCTTGATGATCTGTCTATTGCTGTCAGTGGAGTCTTGAAGAGTCCCATTATTGATGCACTGCTGTCCATATATATATATATATTTGGTCTAGTAGATTTTCTGTCATAAAACTGGGTGCTCTAGCATTAGGTGCATATATATTTAAAATTATTATGTCTTCTCATTGGATTGATCCATGTATCATCATAAATAACCATCTTTGTCTTTCTTTTTACTTTTATTAATTTAAAGTCTCTTTTATTTAATAGGAAGATGGCTACTTGGGTTCATTTTGGTTTCCATTTGTGTGGAATATTTTCCCCCATCCTTTTACCTTGAGTCTACAGGAATCTTTGTGAGCTAAGGGGGTCTCTTGAAGGCAGAAAATATTTGGGTTGCAATTTTTTCCATTCTGCAACTCTGTATCTTTTTAGTGGGACATTGACACTATTTAAGTTGAGTTGATAGTGATATGTAAGGCACTATTCCATTCATCATGCTGCTTGTTGTCTGATGACTTTATTTATTTTCTCTATTGTGTTGGTGTTCCACAAGGTCTGTGAACTTTATAATTTCCAGCATTTTCCTACTGATGTATTTTGACATTTTATTTCAGTATTTTGAACTCCTTTGAGTATTTCTTCCAGGGCAGGTCTAGTGATTACAAATTTCCTCAGCATTTGCTTGTATGCAAAGGACTTCATTTCTCCATGTTATGACATTTAGTTTTGCAGGATCCAAAATCTTTGGCTGACTATTATTCTGTTTGAAGCAAGCACAAACCATCAGAGATATGCTAATTAAAACTGCGGGCTACCACCTTACATCAGTTAGAATGTTCATTACTTAAAAATCAAAAAAACTAGATATGGAGAAAAGGGAAGCTAAAAAAATTGATCTAATAGAGAGGTAGAATAGTGAATCCCAAAGTTAGAAAAGGGTAGTTGGAAGGGGAATAAAGAATGATTGACTAATGGGTACAAAATACAGTTAGCTGGAAAGAATGAGTTATAGTGTTCAGTAGCACAATAAGGCAACTATATCTAACAATAATTGATTTTATATTTCAAAATAGCTAAAAGAGAATTCTTGGAATGTTTTTACATAAATAATTGATCATTTGTTGAGGTCATGGATATCCCAATTACCCTTATTTGATATATACATATTTTATGTATGTATCAAAATATCGCAAGTACCCCCTTAAATATGTGCACTTATTGCATATCAATTTTAAAACATGACAGACAGGCTTCACGATGACTGACTAAAGGTTCTAAACATGTGCTTCCTCCACAAAGAAGGACGAAAACAGTAAGTAGATAACCACATGTTGAATATAGCTTTGGAACACTTGAATTCATCAGGACCATGACAGGCAAACTCGTGAAACACAAAAGGATAGGAAAGCAAAACTGCTTCCTTGGCTGAGATCAGCTTAGAGCCAGAAGGATTTCCCCATTGAAGAAAAAGTTAGTAAATAAATTCCCCAAAATCCACATTCCCACCGTGGTTTCCTGTAATCCTAGCCACAGGAGGGCAACTCAGCATATGTGGACCCTGAAAACATAAAGGAAGCTGTCTGGTGTGTATATAATTGCATTTGTCCAGAGAAAAATTATCATGCTGGATCTTACAAATCCACTGAGAGCCAAGTAGTAAGAACATAGTGTCATTCTGAGATCACCTGCATCTTCATATCCTTAACACTCTACTGATATTCTCCCATGCCCACCCAGAGGCCTGCAGCAACACGATGTCAGTGGTGTGGCTGGTTCCCTAGCAGTCTAGCCCACATAGTGTCCAACATCCTGGGGAATAGGTGGTGCAACACATCAGAAAGGCTGCCCCAGGAAAAAGAGAGTTAAAGCTTGTGCTCCCCATAACTTTAGAGCCACCTGTCTTGGGATGCTGCCAATAGCAACCCCATCCCTTATCGCAGCTGGGCCACTACACATCTGTATGCACGTTAAGAGGACCTGAAGACCCAATGGCTAATGTATTGTACAGAGGTCTTAGGAGATGACCACTCCACTCTCCACTTTTGGCCTCCAGGCGTGCCATCCAAGGGACTAAGAACAAACCCAGCTCACCCATTGCCACACCTCTGGCATCCATGCATGCATTCTGGAGGCCTATAATCTACCTGTCCTGCCCGTTGCATCCAGTACACCTGTGAACCATTGAGGAAACTGAAAATAGGCCCATCTCTTCAACTTCTTCCACTTGCAAAGTCCATGTGCATCATCTAAGAGTCTGGGTATTAGACCAAACTTCCCCAGAACTGCTGATGTCCTCCATTTTGGGAGTCAGAGGATAATCCCTCCCCACCTGGCACACCTGCTGCAGACACTGATGCCCACACATGGTGTTCAAGGGCTGTGGGGATCAACTCATCCCACCATGTACACCATTCAAGGGCCTAAGAATAGGCCTGCCTCACACATCACCACCACCGCCAGCAGCTACAAAGGCCATGCTGAAGACAATATACTCAGCTTGCCAGCACAACAATTAGTGATCCAGGACTATCCTACTTGGAATCCTTCTCCACTAACAACCAAACTTAAGCCACTGAGAAACTCAGAAAATGATTGATGCTGATTACAGCCACAGAAATCATGTGAAGACTATGATTTGGTGCCCACACAGAATCAAAGCTAAAGCACCTTACCCAACCAAAATTATAGATACAGCTATAGGAAATCCTTTTTTACAAAAGCCAATCTATAAACTTGAAAGAAGCAACTATTAAACCAGCTACACAGATATAAACATAAGGGCACAAGAAACAGAAAAAAGCAAGAAACATGACACCTGCAAAGGAGCACAATAAAATTAAAATAAGACAGAAAATAAAGTTAAATGTTATTATTACAAAATCCAAAAAAAGAAAATCTATGAAATGCCTGAAAAATAATTCAAATAATGATCTTAAATAAACTAAGTGAGATTAAAAAAAAATAACACAGACTAACAACACAAAAAAAGTAAGAAAAGGGAGGGGGGCCAAGATGGCAACCGGGCAGAATGGTCTGTGAGACCTCCGCAGAAGAGGACACAGAAAGACTCCGGATCTCTCCCAGGGGGCCTGCTCCCCACACGGAACTTGTCCACAGACACCACAGAGGCACCACGGCGGGCCGGAGGGAAAAGCGGCCGCCGCTCCTGCCGGCAGCCCAGGGCCGCCACCGGCGACCTGGGGCACCACCGGTGATCCGGGGCCCACCAGCGCCGCGGACGCCGCTGACTTGAGGCGCGCCACCGCCGCCACCGCCCTGGGGACCCGGGGCGCGCTGCCACAGATGCTGCTGCCAAGGCGACCCGGGGCCCGCCCACGCCGGGGACGCTGCCGACCCGAGGTGCGCCGCCGCCGCCGCCCTGGGAACCTGGGGCGTGCCGCCATGGATGCCGCCGCCGCGGCGACCCGGGGCCCGCCCACGCCGTGGACGCCGCCGACCCGAGGCACGCCGCCGCGGACACCACCACCGGTGATCCGGGGGGCGCCCACGCCGCAGACGCCGCTGCCCCGAGGTGCGCCACTGCCGCCACCGCTGGCAACCCGGGGCCCACCACCACTGCAGCCGCTACCAGCGACCCGGTGGCCCCACTGCCGCAGCGGCTCAGTGATCGCCGCCACCGCCAGCGGCTGGGGACCCAGCGCTACCACCAGCTTCTGGGGGGGCAGCGCCGCTGTCGCAAGCGGCACGGCTCACCGCTGCGGCCAAGACACCGCTACTGATCACCACCGCTACCACCGCCACTGATCATTGCAGCGGGATGCTGTAGGTGGCTCCACCCGACCCGCCCCACCCCCGCAGCAAGTGGCTCGGCTGGGCTAGCCGCCCGCGGTCTAGACACTCGTCGCTCTCACTGCTGCAGCTGGACACCATCTTCACCGCTGTGGTCCTGGAACTGTCACCGCCTCGGTCTAAATACGGCTGCCTCTGCAGCCTATGTCTGAGGTGATCCACCCCTCCACACAGGATATGCTGAGACTTAGATCGCTGCTGCCACCACTGCCACCACAACTGCTGCTCTGACTTTTGAGTGAGCTTTGGATCTCCTCCTGTGAGCCCATCCCCTGCTGGCCCTCTCTCAGGCTCCCCCCCTGTGGGACAAGCAACTGAGATAAAGTCCATCTGGAGCCGTGAGACAGCACCACCTGCTGGCGACTCAAGTTTTCATTTGTTTTCCTTCTGTTTCCTTTCCTTCTTTCTAAGATCTAGATCTTCTTTCTATTTCCTTGGTTTTTGTCTATAAACTTGCCAGTCCGGGAAAATAAGAAGATTGGTTAGCTTGTTTGTTAGTACCAACATATGCTTTAGTGGTTTTTTTTTTTTTTTTTCCTTTTCTTTTTTGTTTGTTTTGT
>CAUYQG010025805.1:0-12777 GCA_963574415.1 Tarsius wallacei
GAAGCAGAATGCCTGATACATGAGTATTTGAGAAATGTTTCTATTATATATAGTAATAATAAAATCACCTAGCAGAGGCCTTGAATATAAAGGATTTGAATAAAGTTAATGATCCACCTGCCTGTATTTTTCCTGTCTAAATACATTGGTATACTGGTTTCCAACATCAATCACTAAGTTCCTATTACTAATCTAAATTTTCTAGTTCATATGTATGTCATGACAAACACAAATTATTTATCTACTCTATCTCCAATTTCACCATTCAATACAGGAACACCCATCTCAAGAATATATAATTCTGATATGCATTTTAAAAACTGATTCTTGGCCAGGCATGGTGGCTTATGCCTATAATTCTAGCACTTTGGGAGGCTGAGATGGGAGGATCGCCAGAGTCCAGAATATCAAGGCTGTGGTGAGCCATGATTCTGCCACTGTGCTCTAGCCACAGTGACAGAGTAAGGCCTTGACTCAAAAAAAAAAGGAAAAAAAAAAACCGTTCATTATCTGAAATATTTTTAACCATTGTTTAGTTTCTCCTAAAAAAGATGATAATAATAAATTGGACAAAATATAATTTTGTAAATGGATACTATGCCCAGATAATTTGGCCTGTTAGAAATATGCCTTTGGCATACAACATATGGAGAAAGATGAACTCTTGCTAACTAGATCAGATCTCTATGTCTTAGCATAAGAAGCCATCAACATGATTTAAGCTTTTTTTTGAGTAAATAAGACTTCAAAAGAGTCTGAGTGCATTTACTTATGTAAACAAAAAGAGATATCAAGGAAAAGGGGTATTGCAAATATCCTGTCATGCTATGAGTAGTCTCTATTACCGAAGATGAAAGACCACAATAAAGATAAAAAGCAACACACACACACTCACACACACATACATACACATCTCAACTATCACTACGAAATAGACGGAAAAAAGCCCGTGTAGGAAATGGCACATTACAATTTTCCTATTAAACTTGAAAGTAACACAGAAACCATGTGACGCAAACACACAACATGTAAAAGAGAATCATATGGAAATTTAAACTGAGATATTAAAAGGCTTCTCAGTCTATGGCATCAAGGAAGCCATTTGTTCTAACAGTTTATCACTGATGGAATGAATGTATAAAGAACAAAACTTGATGAATAGGTTCCCCAGTCACTAATCCCTTCTGATGCGCTTTAGTTTCATTTGTCTAGAGGTCTGAGATGGCTTTTAATTGAGAGAGGTTAGATCTTCCTTTTAGCAAAAGTGGCACCTGGCAGATCTAGTAGATGATGAAAGAGAGGTATACATTTCCAGTTGCACCTGGAAAGAGAGTATCCTCACCTTTTCTGAAGATCTGCAATCCATGTACTGGATTTAGAGCAGAAAAAAACACAAAGGGTCTTCCTTTCACTTTCATAAACATGGAAGTAAATCCATGGAACGTCAGGATGCAGAATAATGAAAAACAGGTCGGGGCTATTAGGACCAGGGAGAATTCCTGATTCTATCTCCTCAACCTGCTCTAGTCAGTTGCTTGTTTTAACTTAGCTGGAGCTAATTTTAAAACATGGGAGAAAGGAGTAAAATAGTGGGGGAAGATATGGCAAGAGACATCAGTAGGACGTAGTAGATGATTCTAACTGAGATCATGGACTAAAATCCTGGCTTCATCATACCTCACTTTCATTCACCATCACTAGCTGTGTGACCTCTTCATGAACACACGTCTTAAGTTTCATGGAGTCTCAACAGCACATCACAAAATTTTCTAAAAGTGAAAGGCCTATGCCACACTTAATTGAGAGTGCTTTTTTCTATAAGAAAATATGTTTGCCTTGTGTACATGGAATTATGGGAAAAAAGGATAGAATACTCGGTCTTCTTTTTAGTTAATACTTCCTCTTTTTAGTTAATACTTCCTGAGACTGGGCTGCTACTAATTTCCTTGAAATGCCATCTCATCCTGAAGTCCTCGTATTCAGAAATTAAACCAAATATTTACCCCAAATATTTTTATTTTGTTCAACATTTTACATGCAAAAAGATCTCCTCATTTTTTTCTTCCTTATCTTGTTATATTTTTTCCCCCAATGATTTTGGAAATGTCTATCAGTCAAGCCAGAAGCCAATGGGGCAAATGTTGCTTCCCCAGAAGCTGAAAGATAGTCATTTTTCTTTCTGTCCAGTGGTACTGTTGTTACTTTAGCTCCTCAGGTTATAGCCGGCTAAAAGGACCTCCATGTCATTTTTCATTTGGTCTACTCTAGAGTAGAAAAAGTTTGGGTCAGCCTTGGGCTTTCTCAGAATCAGACTTTGGCGCAATTCTCATGGAGAATTCCCTCAGCTGAGAAATCTGACGTGTTTTTGGTCAGTGATTGTTTATCTTCCTAACCACCATGGAAAAAAAAGTCCTTCGGCTGAGGAACATTGAGAATGTACTTATATCCATAAAACCAGTGCTGATTAAGTTGACAGAGACCCTAAGGTTTAGTAGTTTCCACATTTCTTGTTTTAACTAAATGATGTTTTTGTTGGTGGTGCTAGTAATATTAGTAATGAATACAGTAAATGTAAGTAATTATTTGTACCAGTTATTGTAATATGTGTTTCACACATATTTGCACTTGATTTTCACTATAGCCCAATGTATATGCAGGTATTATTATTATTACTCTCATAGTATGTTTTTTTTACAAAAATCTCCACTCAATTTTCACTACATCTTGATGTACACAATGTATACTATTTGTTTTTTAAGTTTTTAAAAAAATTTTATTTTAAAGATGTGGAGTACAATTCAGGGTTAGGTGTATACAAATGGCCATTGCACAGGTAAAGTTTGGGCCTCACTTTGGTCTCCACTTCACCTGGTTTGAGATTAGGTACCCTTATTGGTAAAGTGTGACCCCCTCCCCAGCAGGTGCCCACTACTGTGAATCACTTTCCTGTAGTAGTATAATAATTGTTCAGGGTTCGGTTATGAGTGAGAACATGTGGTACTCAGAATACACAATGTGTACTATTATTTCCATTTTGCAGATGAGGAATCTAAGGAACAGTCATAAAAGATAGTAGGGCATGACAGAATTCGGATTTGAACCAATCAGTCTGAACCTATAGTCAGTTCTCTTAACCATTATCTAATATTGTCTACTGAACAAAACCTTACATAGAACCCCTTTATAGAAAAATATTTATATACTATTACAGCCTTCTCAACTAGAAGCAATGCTGGGATATTCTGAGTTCTGTTCATTTTGTGTCATCTCCAATTTTGTCCCTTGAGCCCTAGCCAATGAATTTTTTAGATTCTGCAAAACACAGGTTGAAAAAAATTACTAATATAGCCAGAACTCATTTTATATTAACATTCAAATTATAGTGTAAATCTGGGGTCAGTAAATTATAAACATCAGGCAAAATACAGTCTGCTGCTTGCTTTTATAAATAAAGTTTTATTGGAACACAGCCACCCACACCCATTCATTTACATATTTTCTAAGGCTACTTTCTCCTTCCAAAGACAGCAATCAATGGGCGTAACTCTGATTATCTGTCTGCAGAGGCTAAAACATGTGGCATCTGTTCCTTTATATAAAGCCTCTGCCAATCACTGGAAACTATAGTAAAAATATATCCCTTTGTGGTTAAATACACTCAGGTAGTAACTTAAAAATAAATTGAGGAATATTTTGACTAGATAATGCAATTGAATGCTCCAAATGGCAATATTTCCCTATATATGGGTCATCTATTACATATGGTTGATATGTTTCTTGCGTTGTTGTCAAGAAAATAAATTTGTCATCCTCCTTGTAAAATTATTTTAATATGCTTTTCTTTGGAAAGAAAAAAAGTAAAAAAAAAAAATAGTGCAGAGTTTCCATATACCCCAAACCCAGGTTCTCCTATTATTAACATTTTAGTGAATATAATACATTAGTTACAGTTAATGAACCAATATTGATACATTATTATTAACTGTCTGTACTTTATTCTGATTTTCTTAGTTTTTTACCTAATGTCTTTCTTTTGTTACAGGATCTCATCTAGGATACTGCATTACAGTTAGTCACCTTTTATCTTTAGATGCCTCTTAGCTGTGACAATTTCTTAGACTTTTCTTGTTTTTGGTGATATTGACAGCTTTGAGAAATACTTATTTCATAGAATGCTCTTCTACTGGAGTTTTTCATGATTAAGCTGAGGTTATTGGTTTTGAGGAGGAAGACCACAGAACTAAAGAGCCATTTTCATCACATCATATCAAAGGATATATACTACTGATATGACATCTCACTGTTGACATTAACCTTGATCATCTAGTTGAGGTCATGTTTGTCAGGTTTCTCAGTTGTAAAAATTACTCTCCCATCTCCTTTTCCATACTGTAGTCTTTGGAAGGAAGTCACTATGCTCAGAAAACACTTAAAAAGTGAGGAGCTATGCTCTATCTCTTTGAGGATGAGTATGCACATAAACTTAGAATTCTTCTGCACGAAGGTCTGTTTTTATTATATATTTATTTATTTATATTAATGTAAATCACTGGATATTTATTTTAAACTTTTACTTACAGTCCAATACATTATTTTATTGCTCAAATTGTTCTAGCATGGTCCATTGGGAGCTCTTTCATTTGGTTCCTGCATTCTTTGAATATACCCCCATCATTTCTTTAGTGTCTCCTTACTTTCTGATACTACAAGATGTTCCAAGTTTATTTTATATATATCTGTCCCCAGGGCCGTAATCTGTCATTTATTCAGTGAGCTTGGTTTCGTTTATTGGAGAATGGTACTAGAAAGTAAGATCTGGGTGCTAGGAGTGCTTATTACTACTGGGGAGGTTTTTGCTTCTAGGCCCTCCTACCTGACACAGCAAGGAAATATATGTGTGTACACTATACTTTGTATATACATTTATATATAAATATTTGTATATGTAATGATCTATGTCTATATGGGGCTCAACATGCATTCATATTCATGTCTCTAACTAATCTATTAACTCATAGATCAGTCTAACCTTCTTCTCCCCTTCCTTACCTGTAAATTCCCAGTCTTAACAGTGAGAAACCTAGCTCCCACCTCCTGCCATCCATTAACTTTTATTATTCAACTCCAGTATACATGGATCACAGGATCATCATTGTTAACCCATACTCTCATGCCTCCCCCCTTTTCATCCATGTATTGGTTAAAGAAACTAATTTTGGGGGTGGGGGAGGGGGCAAAAAAAAGAAACTAATTTTTAACTTTTTACCTTTTGCCACAATAATACAGTATGATGTGCAATTTTATTTAGAAGTTAAGTCTTATTCTTGTTCATCAAAGCCATTGACCTGTACATTCATTATTTAATCTCTCCATTCTTAATAACTGGAAAATTACTCTTTTTCCCTACCCCTGAGTGGTTTTACCCATCTAGATACAATACAAAGGCAAAAAAGAATTTTCTTTAAAATTATAAAAATCATTAGAAAATTAGGCTGAACTTTTCAGAATGATGGCATTTTCTGCCACTATTCTCATTATAATTTTGAAAAGTGAATCAAAGTGGGTGAGCAGCCATAAACTGCCCATTTTCCTCACCGGGGTTAAGCCAAGCCAGGTCTCCCTTTATCTTTCTCATAATTATTCTAAAGTGGTTGGAGAAAAAAAGAGCCAGCCTCTCATTTATCACTACTTTCCTTAATGTTCTTTTTTGTGTCAAGGGAAGGGTGGTGGTATTGGGATACTCTATCAAACAAATCTGGTCTCAATATATTATACTCAGCTTTTAAAAAATGTAATAAACATATGAGTCACTGGCATCATCCTTATAATTTTTCCTACACAGTAAGTTTAAAAAAAGGTTCAAAATGACAGTAGTTTTATCATAAAAAATAAATTCATGAGGTTAAACTTACAGAAAAAAAATGGTCTACAATTAAGCACCATCTCTGTTTTGAAGGATCACCTATGTTACATTGTTTACTAGGTTTAGAAATCACATGCCTATAATGAATATGTTTTAAATGCTAACCTTCGTGCACTCTCATATTTATGGAAGAAAAAGATTGACCAAATCTCCTAAGCCAGGACCCTTTCTTTAGCTCAGAATATTCCCCTTTCTGTCACTCACCACCTATCAAATCTCATCCATTCTTCCGAATCCAGGCTAGTTCACCCTCCTCCAGGAAGCTTTCCTAATTATCTCAGACCACTGATCTCTCTTTTTTGGAAATCGTATAACTGTCATTGTCTGTGGTATTAAATATCTGCCCATTTTGCACAGATCTATTTATCTTACAAAGTTGACATTTTATAACATAATTAAATCCCTAAGGTATGGAATGATGTTATACTTCCTTCTCTTCTCCATGGAACCCAACATCTTGCCAGTCCCACAGGAAATAGAAACTCCAACAGATTAATATCTGCCGTAGTTCAGTTGGGGTTGATGGAGTGCAAAATACTTTAAGAATTCAAGGTCTTTGCAGTCCCTGTAGCAAAGCAGAGTGTACTTCCTGTAAATACAATAGCTAACACAAAGACCAATAATTTATTTTCTAATGATGTCACTAGCTGTGGGTGATTTCTCCAAATATTCCTACATCAATTCTCCTACACCTAACCCACTCTCACACTTTTATTTCAATCATTTTATTTACTTCCTTCTGATGACCTATATTTAAATGTTACTTTCTTTGGCAACATGGGAGTAAAATAGATGGAACATACATGTTTTTCAAAAGTAGGATAGATTTGCACAAAAAAATTAAAGAATTTTATATTTAGACTGGTAGAAAAAAATAAGTGTTTCCCAGGAAAGAGAAAATTGGGATCTTTTCTACTAGCATTTCAAAGATACCCTCTTTTCTGAAAATTATAAAAGAAAAAAAAGTAAAAGTTAAAACTGCCAGAAATCAAGAGAACCAATATCTGCAGAAATCAATGGAGAAAAACTGATAGCTGGTTTGGAGGTCAACTTAACTTTGTTCTTTCCTTTAGCTAGAATTCATTTCTCTCCACTGGTTATACTTACAAAGAGTAAATTAGATAAACTTATTTTTTCTTCACAGTATAATTTTTCTTTAATTGTTAGCCTTTCTCTTAGTCCAGGTTTGAGTCTCAGGCAAGGTCCAGTACAATCTGTGACATGTTGTTTGGGCCGTTTTTCATGCCACATGTCCTTCAGAATCTGGAGTGGACATCTGTCATTTTGTGTCTGCCCGGCATCCATTCTCTTATCCTCAGCATGCATGATTACCCTTGGGACAATTATTCCTGACTTACCATGATAGGTCTGAACAAAAAGGAATTTCTTCCTCAAGGTGATGGTCTTCTGCTTTGGGTGGCAGAGAGCCTAGATCCTCCTTCTTTCTTTGTCAGCAGAGATGAGGAATGGACATGGGACCTAAAATGGGCATGGGCATTGTGACCTCTTGGCACAAAGAAATACTCTCTTCCAGGAGATGAAATCTTGATCCAGCAGTGCCAGGATGAAATTAACAGTTGGGAGTAGCTCATGGCACTGTGTGCCAATGGGATAGTTTCTGTTAATAAAATCCAGCTGGGCGTGGTGGCTCACGCCTATAATCCCAGCACTTTGGGAAGTGGAGGCAAGAGGATTACCTGAGCCCTGGGGTTCTAGACCAGCCTGGGCAAGACCCCATCTCTACAATAAATTAAAAAAAAAAAAATAGCCGGCTGTGGTGGCATGTACCTGTAGTTCCAGCAGCTTGGAAGGCGAGACGGAAGGATCGCCTGAGCCCAGCAGGTCAAGGTTACAGTGGCCGTGAGCGTGCCACTACTCCAGCCTGGTCAACAGAGTGAGATTTCGACTCAAAAAACAAAACAAAACAAAACAAAAAAGACAAATCAATACTTCCTGCTTCCAAGGATCTCATATTTCTTTCCATTTCAGTTTACTTCTGAGCCTGGTCTCATAACCTGCTGTTGATTCTGTCAATGTCTTTCTAATTCTTCCTTTTTGTTTATTAAACTTGACTTCTGTTTCTATAATCGAAAAACTTCTTTAGGATCCTTTCCATTTCTTCCTTCTTTACAAAATACTTTGTTTGCTTTTCACTGGAGCTCAGTACCCTGGAGTCCTCTCTGTTAAGGAAAATTGTCTCTTCTGAATTTCACCAGAAAATCTCCACTTCATTCTCCACTTGGAAGCTTGTTTAAAAATGGGTTCCAATACTACTTAAAATACATGCCTAAAAATTTCTTCACAAACTACCTCAGTGAATCAAAAATGTTCCACTCCATTAACTGCTTACTGTATGCTGAGTGTTTGAGGAATGGACCATAATTCTCAAGGTGAAAAAAGGCACATTTAAATGTCTCTTTGACCACAAAATTAAAAAAAAAAAATGCTGATGATATTTTACTACAAGGCCCTCTGAATAACTCCAAGATCCTGGGGCACAAGGACAACTAAATTCTTTTAATTATTAAGACAGGTGCTCAGAGATTGAAATTCTGCCCTTTAATTTTACAATCTTCTATTGAGCATAGCCGTGCATATGATGAACTGTGTTATTTGAGTTATTCCATGATCATAAATTTCTATATCTCTGCTATGGTATTTCATCTGAAAACAAAGTGATTTTTATCATGAGATTAATTTTCATGTTACTATGGCGATTCAGCTTTGTGATTAAGAGTATAGACTGCAGACAGATCAATTGAGAGACCATTTAAGCTAGAGTTTGAAGGATAGGTAGATAAAATGATGAGAGTGAAGGAGTAAATCTGGCTTCCCAAGTGAAGGAAGCAACATGAGCTAAGCTTAAAGGCAAAATAATAATAATAGAAGGTATCTCCAAGTGCTTAATATGTGCCCAGCTCTGTTATGCTTTGCATACATTAATCCATTTTATTATCACAACTCTATGTAATAGGAGTGGCTATTCACCTTAGTTTACAGATGAGAAAACTGAGACACAGAGAGTTCAAGAAACTTGCCCAAGGCCTCACAGTGCAAAGTCAGGAAAACCAAGATTCATGGTCAAGCAGCTGGGCTTCACAGTCTACACTCTGGAACCTACCCTGTCCTATACTACCAATATAAATTAGCATTAGCATGCAGGCTGTGTGAAGACGACTGATAAGGAATCCTATGGAAAAAGTTTGTTGGTACCAAACTGTGGAATGCTTTGAGTAGCTCAAATAAGAAGCATGAATAATACTCTGAAATCATAAGAGGGCCATTAAGGTTTTCAGCAGGGGATGCCATGATTAGAGTTATGCTTTAGGAAGAATGTGGCAGTGGTGTTGAGAATGAATTGAAGAGAGACTAGGCAAATGAATATGAGTTAGGAGGTTATTATCATAGCTAAGGCAAGGACTGCGAGAGTTTTAATCACACAGATATTTTGAAATGAGAGGATCAGTTCAGTGTAACAAACATTTACTTAGGTCCTTCAGTGTTCCAGGTACTGAAAATGCAAACATGAATTTTGCCTGTGAAGCTTTGTATTTCCCACAATAACCTGTATATGAAAGGCCCTCAGTATAAAATTTGCTGAGTGAATGAATGGATGTGCAAATATTGGGGGCAACTTCAGAGAGCACAACCAAATTATTCTCAAAAGCTATAGGCAGTGAGAAGGAGGCATTTTCAGAAAATACTAATTCCTGATACCTTGTGGTTCATTGCTTACTACAATGAGTCAAAAGTGCATTATACAACTATATTTTGACATTTCTGATGGAAAAAAGTCACTTAATGAGTGTATTTTATTAAATCTTATAAGAATTCTGGATTCCAAAATAAAATCTGTGGATGAAAACACTTTATAATCTCTTGTGCTGGTAAAACTCTTGAATTTAAATTGAATATAGTAGCTGTTCTTGTACATCTCAAATGTCAGTACCAGAATTTGGCTTATACTGTGCTTTGTTCAAGACTCCATGCCCTAATAATTGCATATATTCATACCTGATTTTTAAAAATGAATCATGTCTCCAAGTCTCCAAATCCCAGAGCACTTGAAAATTTAAAATGAATTACAAATAGAATTAAGCAGCATTTATCTGTTCCTACTAATATCTGTCTATTATCCCCCCTATTTCATGATAGAAATTTGTTTTCCAAATCTTGCCATAATATCCCCATTCTTATTCTCTAGTAGTTAGGTTAGTGGTGTTTCCAGTGACTGATCTGAAATAATAAAAACAACCCATTGTGCAATATCCGTTACTAAGGAGTTGAAAGATTCTATTATTTAATCCAGTTTTCCATTACAATAAGAGAATAAAGTCGAATAAGAACAAGTAATAATTAAAAGCCTCCCCTCTTTTAAAATTCAGAGTCATAAATTAAAAATACATTTTTTTTCTGAAAAAAAGAAAATAAACCCACTACAGAATTGTATCATCAATAGAATCACAGGGACCCATGTTCTGTCATGACCTGCTGTGTTCATTTGCAATGAAAATTCTAAATGTGCTGAGTTTTATCCAGATCTTTCTATATTCTAATTAAGCAATGCAAATATTTTCTCAATATTATAAATGTGAGAAAATAATCTGTGAAAAAATTATGCTGCCACGCATTGTTTACCAAATATCCCTTATCTGGTGGACATAAATTTTCTTCTCTTTGAACCTATGTTTTCCTGGTTAATTTCATCTGCTACACAATCTTCTGTATAACCAGCATGTAATAACTCTATATTCCTGTGGCCTTCAAATACAGATGTCTATGAAACATGAATCCAGTGGAATCGGAAACTTGGGGATGAACGAAGTAAAGTTCTTCTAGGCTCACTGCCTAATTCCAATTAAGACCTCCTTGATTTCCTTTAGATACTGGGCATGTGGCCCAGGGCTTAATTTCATGGTTATAATAAATCATGTGTGCCATCGGCAGTGTCCTCTTCAATCAAGATTTACAAACTTGTATAGAGTCTAACAAGTAATCCAAGATGGGGGGAAAAAACACAGAAATTCTAAACTCAGCTGAAATAATTTTCTCATGAAAGAGTGAAAAGCTTATTCAAATCCCTTGATTGTTTTGTTTTTAACAAGTAGATGTGTACCCAGTTGAAGAGTATTTGAGTACGCTATTGGCTTCCTTGTGCTTAAAATATGTAGAGAAATCTAGAACAGTAAACAGATGAGAAACCAAAATAATTAAAGCTGAAATATTAATCAAAGAATTTGAGATTAAGTGTAAAGAATATGTTCTCCAATTTTCCATTTTTAGCATTTGGAATAGGTTTAAATTAAGAGAGATGACAGAAGGAAAACTTTTTTTATTAAAAACAAGTAGTAGATTTAATTAATAAGCAGGTGCCTGAGGTTGGTTGTGTGTTTTTTCTTTCCTTAAAGAAATCCTAAAATTTATTTGACAACACAAAAGATCCTGAATAGCCAAAGCAATCTTGAACAAAAATGAACTAAGCTGGAGGCATCACACCATCTGCTTTTAAAATATACTACACAAGAGGAAGCCCAAACTTCACCTGTATGTAAACCACTTTATGTACCCAATCCTGATTTGTACCCCACATCTTTAAAATAAAATAAAAATAAATAAAATAAAATAAAATGTACTACAAAGCTTTAGTAACACAAACAGCATAGAACTGGCATGAAAATAGACATAGTCAAATGGAACACATAGACTAAACCCATGCATTTACAGTCAGTTCATTTTTATAAAGATGCCAAGAACATACAACTAGGAAATGACAGTCTCTTTAATAAATGGTGTTGGGAATACTGAATATCCACACGTAGAAGAATGAAATTGAACCTTTGTCTCATATCACGTACAAATAACAACTTAGAAATAAAACCTGAAACTATAAAATATCTATGAGGAAACATAGGAAGAAAGATGTTTGACATTGAGTACTTATTATTTTAGATGACTCCCAAAGCAGAGGCAACAAAAGCAAAAATAGGTAAATGGGATTGCCTCAAACTAAAACGCTTCTGTGCATCAAAAGAAACAGCAGAATGAATA
Source organism: Tarsius wallacei (assembly GCA_963574415.1). Classification (NCBI taxonomy): domain Eukaryota; kingdom Metazoa; phylum Chordata; class Mammalia; order Primates; family Tarsiidae; genus Tarsius; species Tarsius wallacei. The sequence continues at coordinate 11,972 of CAUYQG010025805.1, forward strand.
CATAACTTAGAAAATGGGAGAAAATATTTGCAAGCCATACATCCTATAAGAGGTTAGCATACAAAGTATATAGGGAATTCAACTCAATAGCAAGAAAATAAATAATCCAATTTAAAAAATAGGTGAAGAAAAAATAGGCAAAGGACCTGTATAGATATTTCTCAAAAGAAGCAAATAAATAGGCAATGGGGATATGAAAATGTTCCCAGCATCACTAATCATCAGGGAAATGTAAAAGCCACAACATGGTATTACCTCCCACCTGTTAGAATGGCTATTATAAAAAGACAAATGGTAATTGTTGCCAAAGATGTGGAGAAAAGGCAATTCTTGTACACTGTTGGTGAATGTAGATTGGCATAGCCATGATCAAAAAACAGTATGGAGGTTCCTAAAACTACTAAAAATAGAACTACCATATGAGTCAGCAATTCCACTTCTGGGCATATATCCTAAGGAAATGAAATCAGTATATTGAAGCCATATCTGCACTCCATGTTCATTATAGAATTATTCACAATAGCTAAGATATGGAATCAGCCTAAGTGTCCATCAAGAGATGAATGACTAAAGAAATGTTACACACACACACACACGCGCACACACACACACACACACACACACACACACAATGAGGTCCTATTTGTTTTTTGGGGTTTTTTTTTGAGTTAGAGTCTCACTCTGTCACTCAGACTGGAGGGCAGTGGCCGCTTCCGGCCACTGCAGCCTCAACCTGTTGGGCTCTGGCGATCCTTCCACCTCAGCCTTCCAAGTAGCCAGAATTACAGGCGCATGCTACCACGCCC